>JBCAUI010531028.1:0-24023 GCA_038406195.1 Haplosyllis anthogorgicola | reverse complement strand
CTGAGTAAAATAAATACATGTTCATAAGTGGCACCAGTTACAATAGCTTGTTTTTGTTTGATGTTGAGATTAGACTCGAAATGTGTTAAATACAGTACAAACATCGGCTGCGCATCACCTGTGATAAGAAGAAGAAATATCAATTAAGGGCGTTTCTATTGTGTCAGAAATATCGATAGAAGCAGGGAAATCGATATAGGAATATTGATATAAGTGAAACAATTAACACTGGGGTCAATGGAAGAAATTTGGTGCAGAAAAAAATCGATATAAGCAGGATATCGATATGTGATATCAATAAAAGCGGGGAGGAGTGTATATCCGGGGACGAGTGTACTTGTGTTGTAAATCTTAACGGAAAAGTTGCTATGGCATTGCCATTATTTTAAGTTAATTTTTTGTCTTCTATGTTACTTTACTCAATAAATTGATATTTCATAAATTCGGCATCAAATATAGCACTAGTCAGTGGTGGATCCAGGATTTCTTGTAGGGGGTACGCCAACCTTGGGGCGCCCCAATTTTTACCCGATTTTAGCGCAAAAATACCCCAAAACTGCATGAAAATGAAGACATTTTGGCCTGTAAGGGGGGGGGGCGCCTCCCCCTAGATCCGCCAATGCTAGTGGCATCATCTATCGTATGCCATTCTTCCATTAAAAGAACAACTAGAGACAGGTGCCATCTTACAGTCACCAGGACTGACTGGTCATGAATATTAATTAATGCAATGTGCTTTTGTTTTTGGGAATTAGACCAATGTCATTTGGACTCATACCATAACATTATCATAATTAATCCAACATGTCATACCGGTAGTCAGCAGACCAAAGGTAGGCTTGGAGGCTACGTCAAATATATCGAATTATCCGGGGACGGGTGCAATGTCAGCACGCCAGCTTCATGTACTAAATCACTGGACAATACACTGTTTATTTCTGGAATTGCTAATACATTTGGCTATTGTTTGCAGGCATTCAAGTGAGACAGAACCATGGGTCGTCATTCTTCATGCACCACAAGTTTGCTGTAATTGACGATAAATACCTTATAAATGGATCATTCAACTGGACTAGGCAAGCAGTCACAGGAAATAACGAAAACGTACTCATCACCAGCGATAACTACTTAGTACAGGCATTCAGGATGGAATTCAACAAATTATGGAGGCTCTTTGATCCTTCAAAGCATACCACACAGTAAAACAAGAAACATTTACATGTATGTTTTGACATCAGCATCACTTCAGTGTACAGTACATGTGCTGTGCCAATTACATGTATACAAAACAGACGTATGCTTCAATCAAACTTGAGTTTTTATTTCAATGCAGAGGTTACACCTTATAAATCATCAGCAACAAAGTTACTACAAATGACCTGGTATAAGTTCACTTTATGTGTGTGAAATGTTATTTATTATATCATTTATCTAAAATGAGAACATTGTAGCATGATGGTATTTCATGATTATCAACAATATATCACACGTTTTAAACACATTATTACGGAAGTATCATTACGTTCAAAACACATAATGTAGGCGATTCGTCGATTTCTTACATCAGGAAGGGCAACAAATTGAGCATATTTACAAGTATTGTTTTAACACCATCATTTTAAGTAAATCGCTGTCTAAACAACTAAACGAATGAGTATCAACAATTAAGTGCCAAACGTATTTGGAAGTGGTAATAATATTTCCTAGTTCTGAATGGGTAGGTGTAGGAATTGCAAAATAAGGGAAAAATGAAGATGATATGTAGATAGTTATTACAAAAGTCATTAGAAATTTAAACTGATTAAACTGGTTTTACTTTGTCATTTTACTCTACAATTTGTCACAAGTAACACAGCAAAACAATTTTGAAATCAGAAACCGAAGTTCTAGGAAAATCGAAGGCAAGGGAATTGCGAGTAGAACCCGGAAGGAATGTTGGTAACTTACGCTACCTTCACTGCCTTAAAATAATAATAATAATAATAATACAACAATAGTTATAAGGGTACAAAACAATTTCGTTATTAAAATTTCGTTATTAAATTATACATTTAACAATTACACGTAGTAACTGTACCTAAGACCTTTGTACCAATCAGTGGATTGACATGTTAAAACGTGTGTATCGGATCCAAGGTTTAATGTACAGCCTGTATACATATGAAGTGTAAATAAATAAAACAAACCATAATAACTCATTCGCAGCACATAAATTAATATGTAGTTTCAATGATCCGTTATTGACACCAGTCACTCATAGAAATATGTAAATGTCTTGAAAACAGTTGCGTTATACACTCCCATGTTCTCAGTGTACATGTATTAATATTTCGCCCAAAAATGAAGGACACGGCACAAAACCTCTTTCACAGTCCGAAAACAAAACTATTTGTCAAAATTGTACATTAGCAAAAACCTTTCTAATCATGACAACTCGAATAACCAGTCATGGAATATTTGCAATACATAATATCAAAAATTCACGGCCACAGTTACCAGTCATTCAGTTTAAACCTATCAAATTTTAGCCGAGAAGGAGAGTTTATTTGACTTACTTAAGTAAGTCTACCCCTCAAATTCTCAATTGCAATGTGAGAAATAATATTTAAATGCTATGGCAGTCAAGACAGGAGTCGAACGAAACAGAAAAAGCCTCAACTCCAATCTTTCCGGAGTCATATATTATCGTATCTTTCGTTTACATGTCTACTGACGTTACGTAATATCACATACCTTCATTAAAAAGCATACCCATACCCTTGTGAGTATACGTACACATTTGGCATTACAAATGGATAATAACAAAATTTTAACTTGGCGTGCGCATCACAAGTGAATTAACTAATTACTGTACACTTCATAGCATTACTTTTTATCTATAATTTAACAAAGATTTGCACTTGCAAAAGGCATCCTACAGAATCTTAACAAAGCAATTATACACCAAAACTTTGTTTTGGTGAATCAAATTTGGTAAAAATACAGCTAAATACCACACAACTTTAATGTTGACAAGTTGTTAGGCATGTTGTGTGAAACGGTCACCAGAACAGTAATGCCAAGCAAATATGATATTGTCACAGCAGTTTTGCTTTAATGGCACTTTCAGATAGGAACTTGAACGAGTTGTTTGAATAAACGTGTATTCTTCAAAGCACAGATAAAGTACACAAATTTTGGGCAAGAGTTAGAATTGCATGGATAGATTAGCACAATTTCCATTTTGACAATAAAAATCAAATGAGATTTTCTTTAAACTGATTAAAGGCAATATTTTTAGAGTT
The DNA here is from genome assembly GCA_038406195.1 of Haplosyllis anthogorgicola. Taxonomy (NCBI): domain Eukaryota; kingdom Metazoa; phylum Annelida; class Polychaeta; order Phyllodocida; family Syllidae; genus Haplosyllis; species Haplosyllis anthogorgicola. The sequence continues at coordinate 20,739 of JBCAUI010531028.1, read as the reverse complement.
ACGTGCACAAGCTCTTTAACCAAAAATCAACATAAATGTACACGCACCTTTGTAACTCGTTTGATAACGTTTAATTCGTACTTGCATTTACGTGCACCAGCACTTTCTTTACAAGTAAGTTGTAAACTTGTACAAATTAAATGTTATTCAACATAAATTTCAGTAAAATTATTTTCGTTGAGAATACGCGTATTCATATGTTATGTACGATACACATACGAACATGTTTTACCTCTTTAATACTTACTCCTACAAGTCATGTACATTATTTACAAACCAGAGTGGTTCTAGATTGAGACTTTGCCTTGAGCCAATACGCTTGCACATGCGTTCTGGGATGGTCTCAAGTAACAAGTCTCGGTAGGGCTCAAGTCTAAGTCACAAGCTAGTTCTCCCCCATTTACAAACTATAAATTTATTAAAATATGTCATCACTGTAGCGTTAACTGATTTTTCTTCTTGTGATCAAGATTCTGTTAGGCGAAGCAGTTGCCCAGATGTTGTTTGAATACTGAAAACCGAATGAAAAAACTTCATTTAGGGGTTCCCATGAGTATCTTTCTAGATCGGCTAACACCAATTCAGATGAACGTCAACCACTACTTAACTCAGCACATCATCAATATTGCCTGGTGAACTCATAAGAAATATTTAAAAAAATATTTACCATTCAACAAGGTCAGCACCAATAATATCGTGAATATGATACATGATTCCTAGGCGGGCAACTTTCGGCAATTTCCGCTCTTCTAAATCCTAAATGCATGCACGTAGAAACATTTTAAACTATTAAGATAAATTGTAACTGCAAGACTAAACTAAAAAGTTTTAATTTTACACCCATGAGTATTGTTCGTATTCACTATAATAAGGAAGGAAGATGTAGCTTCCTCAAAGTCCTGTAACAGTTACTGTGAATTCTGACATGTATTATGGAATTACATTTACCTTTTGCAAAATTTCTTTGTATTTGCATTTTCTTATCATTGTGAGCATTGCTTTTCGTCCCCTAATAAAGCTCTTCATATAAATGCCTGCACAGGGTATGGCTACCCACCAGCTACCCACGTCCCTTACTGTCAACACACTGGCCTTTACTAACTGACTGTAATAAAAAATGGTTCATAGAATGTATAATTAACCATTTACATAGTAATGTTGTTTGTAATGTTTACCCAGCAACTGAGTAACATCATTTTATTTACATTTTTAACATATCTTTATTGATTCGAGACACGTACTCCTATCTTAGTAAATGTAACTTTTTGTGCAAACGCATGATATGAACGAGATGTCGAAATCCTTCATGGAAATTATGCAGTTATCTTATGTACATGTATATATTGCGGCCAACCAGAAAATTTGAAAAATTACATACACGGAAGTTCCACTTCCACTTAAACGAAAAGCACTGTACATGTATTTATTTATGTGTACATGCATGTACTTATACTCACGTAATTTCTTCATCCTTAAAGCGGTAGTCAGTCATGATTGAATGTTTACTAAGACTGAGATCTTGGCTATTTGGTATCACATTAGAAAGAAATTTTTCTGAAAAATAAAACAAATTTCCAAGATTTCCATGAAGCAAGGGTATATTGAAGCAGAAGTATCCGTCACACTGCTCTATTCACAATACAGAATTTTAATATGTTTCGTCACATCCACGTAAAACATTATAGTAGGTCACTAAAACTGCTGAGCTGATTAAGACTCTAAAAGATAGTGAAAGCTCTTACCTAACACAATTTTATTCACCGAGGTCATAGTATTTGCTTTTCGAACATGTTCACAATAATCACTTGTAAAAACAATGCAAAATTCATCAGCTTCTGCTCCAAGTTTGAACATTCTGATTTCACCACTTGAGCGAAGGTCACCCTGAAAACATACATGAAATATTCCAAGATAAGCACGGCAAAACATATTCTTACGAAGTTAGTTTATCATTTTGGTATACTGTCCTAAGAACCCTCAGGTTCACTTTGGCAGTTTATAACTTTACCCCCAGGCGGGAGAAATCTCTCAACCTTCGTGTGTAAAAAATTTGTGAATTCTCTGATAAACTGTCCCTTGGTATGACAAGGTCAGTGTAAAGGTACAGAATGGCTTCTCCCCTGGTTCTCCCTCTAATTAGTGAACAGGCGACGCTGACAAAGTAGTTAAAGGTTGAATCTTGTTTATTGCTGTTTCTCTTAAGTCTACATGCAGGTGAAGAGGTCATTAGCCTGGTGCCTGGTCCCAACTCAATCTGATCTGTGCTGGAGGTGTGTGCGCTTTATATAGCCAGAGACTTGTTTGATCCCAAATGATCTTTAATGGTTTAAATTGGATGTTACTATTTTTAGCCTGGTAGTTAGAGATCTAAGACTTTGGGCTTTGAAGTTGTGATGGCCAATGATGAGCACTGTCTATTTGAGTGCATGTCTGCTGGACTTGTCTAGGGAGAGGGGAGGGTAATTTATTTACCTTTAGGGCATTCAAATTGTCTCTGTACACTCCTCCAACACTTTTAGGATAGTTAGTGGCTGGCAAAAGGCAAAAGATTTAATAGCAGTATATCTTTTCAAACTAGTCTAGATTAACAAAAATGTGATCTACAGTGGTTTGTACATGTGTTGTGTGCATTAGAAACTATAAAACTACATAAATTTTACAAATACTTCTAAACTGAAATTACAGGGATATATAGGTCCTAAAACTACAGCAAATTGAATAAATAATACATAAATATGAAATAAATTAGGATAAACAATTAAATATGCAAATTACATACATGTAGTAAATATTTACAATGTTTGCATAGCTGAAAAATTAAATTATGGGGTAAAACATCGATTTTCCTACTTTGGACAAGTTTTGAGGTGGTCCCTTGAGTGAACATGCTGTTTGAGATGGTCCCCAAACAGAAAAATCATGATTCAAGTGTTTTTATCAGGTTTTGAAATGGTCCTCAGCTGAAAAACATTGATTGAGATGGTCCCTGAGTATTTTGACAGCTCTTTGTTTACATTCTGATCAACTAAGTGCCATGTTTTGATATTATAAACAGTTTGTAAATATTAACCAATCAGCATTGAGGAAATAATTCAGTCTGGCATTTGTGGTTCAGATCTTGAGTGATGAAGTTTGTTTTCTTGCTTTATTTAATGAAAACTGCTAAATTTGACCAAAATTCCTGAAAATTTCTCTGTATAAATAGATTTAACAAGTAGTTCAATTGTTTAGGGATGTTTGTACCAAATTCTGGCTGAATTAGACAGAGATTTGTGTGATTTTTTGGACTTTTTGCAAACTTTTGAAAAAACCATGAAGCATGAAAACAAGCTTTTAACCATATTTTCTGTGGATTATAGTCCCAAAAATCTGTGCCAGAGCAGCAATAGCAGCAGCAACAGCAACAGCAGCAAGCAGTAGGGGCAGCAGCAGCCCCTAAACCAAAACCAATGCAAGCCCAGCTTCAAGGTCACAAAGAAGTAAGTAAAACAAGTGAAATTTTGCCTTGTCTGGTACTGTTGGTAGCACTGTGTATGTATCCAGGTGTGGTGACAGAGGTGATATTTTCCCTTGGTTGTAGTGTGGCAGAGGAGAGGCCTGATGGCAAAAGGACAGGCAAGACCCACAGGGAGCTGGCTGCAGAGGCTTATGCCCACAGCCTCCAGTACTGTACTGACAGTCACCCTCCTACCAACTCTGCTGATGAGGAGTACCACCCCACCCCCTTGCCAATAATGTATACAGCTGTTGTGTTTGTTTGTTGATTTGTTGGGGTGTTGAGGCCTGGTAAGTCCTCCAAAAATAGTCTTAAGATTGTTTTGGTGCTGAGCTGGTAGGTCTTCAGATGTAGCTGTCAAGTTGTTGTTCTAGTTATCAAGATGTTTTTTGGTTAAGGTAACACAATAATCCATAACACAGTTTGTTCATTTAGTGTTTAAGGGAGAAACTAGATTCACCAAAATTATGGGTGGAGGGAAGGTATTTAGATAAAGAATTGAGTTTCTCCAAGGCTGATGTGCCATCCTCCATGATGGTAGCCTTGGAAAGCTGTCAGTGTGTTGAAACTGATGGTAACAGAACAGGCACTTAACATAGCTGATAGGTTTTCTTTTTCAGAGATACAGTACAAAGAACCATAATTTAGATACCTTGTAGCGTGTTCAAATTGTCTCTGTACAATGGTAGCTTTTGATACATGGAAACTTTTCAGGACACAAAGTTCATTTAGTCAAACGGTGTCTACTCAGAGGAGTTTATATCCTTACGCTATTACAGCCTACACTGCTCCTTTCCTTTTAACTATGGCAGTCATCATGTATGACATATTTGGTCCAACCTCTATTTATAAACCCAGCTTTCATTCAAAGACTTGTTGGTTCGATAACAAGTGGTCTCTAATACTATTCTTTACTTTGCTAGTTGGTACATGTAATCTATTCAATGTCATATTCTTCGCCACCACAACTATCAATTTAAGAAATGTATTGCAGGACTCAATGGAAATAAACAAAAGTGAAGGTTATAATTTTAAAATATTTATCAAGTTGTTTTATCTCATGGGAATTTTTTGGATGCTTGGTTTTATAGCAGCCTTTGATACATCTCTAGTGATAAATTATACATTTGTTATTGTCAACTCCTCACAAAGTATATTTTTATTTTTTGCATTTGTATGTAAAAAGAAGGTATTGCCTTATTTATGCAACATTGAGGGAAAACATAAAACTGATGTTCGTGGCTGATTAATGTGTCTCCAGACATTGTTAATTAATATTAAATCACTTAAGATTTTTGGTACATACATGTACTGCCTGACTGTCTGCCAAATCATACTACCATTTTAATTCGTTTTTTATTAAATATTGAATGGTGTTTATGAGAGGGGTGAAATTTCAATTTCCGGAATCCTCGACTGAGGATTTGGACTGTGCACATAAAACCAATTCGATCTCGACGGAAACTTTCAACGTTTCTTCGTTTCTTTCTTGCTGACACTGCAAACCTACTGGAGACAATTGTCACACTTTCCAATGATCGATTCGCTCAAGACAACTGACAATTTGTTAGAATTTTTATTTTAAAATCACAGTAGCTTTGATCAAATTACAGAATTTTTCTTCAAAAAAAAAACAAAAGAAATATACTTTAATACTAAACATTCGGATGTGAGAAAAAATTGTGAATAAACCTTTTTCTAGTGTCGGTTGTTTACATGTTCTTTAATCTCGTAGCATAATCTTAAATGTCACTCGATGATTCAAATAGATCGCAAATATCGAAAATTCATTTCATTACATTAAGCTTACAGTACAGAGAGTACATGGCCTGCGTATGATGAGTACACATGATTAGGTTACGTAATTAGTCTCAGGTTAACACTTAATAAACTAAAAAATTATCTATTCTCAGAATAACGGTAATACTATTTACAAGGGTTATGAATACAGCAGGATCTGTTTTGGGTGAACTACTAAGTGTACAATTTGGACATGGATGGCAGTCTGTACGTCCAAAAAGAGACCTTGGTTTAATATTTGTGGATGTCACTTTAACAATGTCCTCCTTTAATTGCTCAAATAGGAGATAATAAAAATAATGAAACACTAAAGTGCACAAAAATGTGAAAGGTGAATCAAAACGACTTAAAATGTTAAGAATGTCAGTGTTGGTTCGTCGATGCTCACAAACTTTCTATAATTCTTGCCAGACGCTTTGTGCAATCGGTGCACTAAGCAAAGAGTGGAAGCAAACAGTGATGTGTAGATTTGATCGCTTGTACTGATTTATTTGAAGACATAGCTCTATTCACAAATACATGAAGTCACGCAGTGGAAGTATTGAAATAGAACCTAGAAACCCTGAAATTAATATGCATAAATGTGTTATGATTCGTTAAACTACAGTAGACAGTCACTTCTGCAGAGAATTGAATAGTTTTAATCTTATTGTCGTTGGCCACAAATATTTACTATTTACCAATGAATTCTTAGGTAATTACTATTGATTATATTTACCTGAGGCAACTAGAACATGAAATGTTTACCCTTCAACAATTAAATTCCTTCTGAGATGCAGCGCGAGCGCGATCTCTTTTATACAATTTGGGATGTCTGCCGACGTCATACATGCTGTGCGTGCATGATGTCACTTCCGTCGGCTGCTAATTGGTGCCATTAGGTGGGAATACAGTGAAGCAACGCATTTGTACTAGTTTTACGATAAATACTTCATTCACATTCTTACAGATGTCTCAAAAAATGTGTCAATTGGGTTTTGGATTTCTAAGCTGATGAAGTTTGTTTGTTTTTTTTGCAAGAAAGGAATTGCTGGGTAGGCCAATTGATTTTTGTATTCAACAAATATTCGTTACACAAAGAACACAAAAACATCCAAAAAGTACATGCACTTTCCGGGGGGAGTCTTTAATTGTCCAGAAAACAGGTCGCATGATGCTGTTGCTGGATTTCAGGGTTATCTTGCGGAGTAACATTTACTAACGGTACAGAATGTTGTGGTTTCAAAATTTGATAGATCTATGTGAGTGAAAATAAAAACGGATCCAACGTGTATTATGGGATTTATTTGGCACGAAACATTAAAGTCACACGCAAATTGTGCCTCCTGATTCAGAGAGCAAAAGAGGTGAAATTAATATTTATAATAAAATAGCAAAATTAGTATTTATGGCTGTGTAAATAATGGCGCGATAAAAATAGATATACCGTACACAATGCATATTGGATTTGAAACGGCCCATTTACTGAATGATAATATATTGATGTGTTTGAATTGCTGATTTATGTGTACAAAGTTGAATGTTAGCGAGGTGAAGCTACACATAGTATTTACGTCATAAGATTTTTTAAAATTTAATTGTTTGGATTACATTTCCCCCGCACTTCGAAATTGGGATTTCAAGAAAAAAAAACCCCTCATTTGAGGGTTAAGCATTTGCACACGGCAAGATTTTTCCATCGTATCAAGTTTCGTTGTGAGATGATTGGTATCAATAAATATCGATAAAATTTTGAAGTTTTGCCCAAACTCTCCACAAATTTTCAAACAGAATGTGACAGAAAACACAAACCGCATAACGTAACGTAAAAACTTGATGCTGAACCTCGCAGATTGTATTGTGTACGTATGTTGGTATGTAATGATGATGTACCGTTATTATTGATGATGCTATTCATCGTATTTTATTGTTATTATAATCAACAAAAAATCATTAACCGAAATCACGACGTGTAAACTCGATACAAAACGCTATTAACAACTGTTTACTGGTCTGTTATGTTGCCTTGCGCCAACGTGGTGAGGTAATATTTTCACTTATATTTATCTGTCAACTGGTTTTGCGCCATGAAGTAACGTTTTAATTGTGTCTGATTTTGTATGTCTACTTTTCTTTGTATTGCCTTGAACGAGACTTCAGTTAGCATTGTCTGTCAGTCAGTCTGTCCGTCTGTAAATATATAACCTACGGTTATGATGAATATGGTGAACATCCTTTCAGGGGTTAAACCGATGTTACATCAGTTTGTCCTGAATTACCTTTCGGGCTACAAAAAATAATCGAAACAAGTATCAGAACTAAAAACCTGCCGCCATATGGTCCGTGTGAAATAATAAAATGAACCGGAGAAAGCCAGATTTGATTTAGAGCTATTAATCTTATTGTAAAAAAGTTAGAAAATGTCAGTTTTTGTAATTTGAAAGCGTGGCTCTTTGCTGTTTGAAAACAAATTTACCTTTGCGCAAGACACACAAGAAGAACAGCTTTGTTTACGTTTGGTACACATGTACTTTTGCCTTCGATCCTGTCATTTTCAAGCTTGATGTTTCCTGCCCCCCTGCAACAAATGTAAGGTGTATGGTGTTTCAGTTTTTCATTGTGACCTCCTGATCGCATGCCTTTCGAATTGACAGCAGCTTTACTCGGAAATTGGTCCATACTCTCACTCCGTTTAGTACTACTTTATAGATAGGATTACTGTGTTATCAAATTAAGGTTAGTTTGATTTATAAACCAGAATATTCAAGTATTTTATTTCAAATGTATTAGGTTCGACCACCCATAGTGTCCAGTTACGATACGTGTTGCAATGAAAGCATCGGAGCTCGGACGATAATAGAGGGATTTGGTGTGGAATTATTGGAGGACGATTATGTCTGCCAAAATTATCAAGTTTGTCAATTGAATTACCATTGGCAAGGTTACGTTGCCCGCCTTCGCCTTCACCATCGGTAACGTTTCCTTCTCTTCACGTAGAATCTGGCGATTTCGTGGCACAACGCATTTATTTTAAATCGCAACAACAAAAATTACCTTATCAACTGAACAGATATCTTTATAGTAGATATTTTAAAAGGAGAAACGTGGAACTTGACGTATCATGTCGGGTACATGGAAACGGTATTGTCATGTTTATGGAGGAATTTAGTGCAGAATTAGTCAGGGAAGACATGTGTACATGTACACTGTATAATGTGCTTTTATCATGTTTAGAGAAGGATTTACTTGTGATCAGAACTTGAGCTGAGATCAACTCAGTGTGTCTGTGCGTACAGGATCCAATGTCTGTGCACACAGCACCGCTTTGCATGGGATTTTAAGCAGACATGGGCGCCCACCGGAGCGTGATACATGCGCACACACTCTGACACATATTATAGATATGGGCGCCCACCTGTTTAAAAAATATAAAAGATATCTGTATGGTCTAAACAACATCTCTTTATATCGGCGCCCACATCTGCTTACATACTGTTACTACAGATGGGAGCATCTGTATCGGAGTGTGCAGAATACAGAGGTACGGGTTATATCCATAATCCTAGATTCAGACGCAGAGGTAGCAGTATTCGGCCATGCAATGTAGTAATACCAAACATGCATGCATGTCATCCGTATAAAGGCATGTTTGTTTTGCTGTGCATGGCTTATGTACAAATCTCCCTATTCGGGCTAAACGGTTAAGACGCATTTTACGTGTGTAAACTATGGGTCTACTATGTGTACATAAATAAGCCTAGATGTGGAGATGATGTCAGGTTCGTTTAAACACGCACATCCTCTCTCAGTATGTGCCTGTGTGGTCAAAATTCCCTTTTTGTATTAACTGGAGCGTGTGTAATTATGTTAAACATGAAAACCAAGAGGAAAAATCCCATTCAGGGTATAATGATCTCTAAGGCAGGTAACCCGTGATTTCTATGTGTACCGTTAGCTAACCGATGTATCGGCTACAAGAAGTTTTATGGCAGCAACCTAATGATAAACAAGTTTGTTCAAACCAAGTGAAACGTTGTTGTCCGTTTCATTCACACCAGTGGTTTGTATGCTGGTAGACAGACAAAAATGGTTACTAAATTCTCCACCACTTTTGTCTAATGTGCCAACACTGGGTCCCACTTTCAGTAATTGTTTGCAAAAACGAGTAAAGATTAGAGCCGGAACAGATATTCGAAATACCGGTAGAACTAGGTTTTCATTCGCAACTTTCGGTAACCGGTATGAAAAGTTACATATCGGTATTTTAAACCATATTTGGAAAATGTTTAAATTACTTAATTTATTACTAACATTACGTAAATTATTTAACTTGTAACATATTTAACTTGCAAAGAAGGATGACATGACTGAAACACTTTGTTACCAACCATTTTCATTCATGCTAATTACTAAAAAGTCAACAAATTATGTTATTATTGTAGTGATGAATGTATCGTAATACAAAAATGACACATATTCATAGTCGGTGCATACTGTAGATGTAGTAAATGTACAAAACCAATATATATCGATATATCTTCGTTACAAGTGACCGGTAACCGGTATTGAAGAGCACCTTTCGGTTCCAGCTCTAGTATTTGATGTAGTATTGCTGGGTTCCAATGTTTTTTTATCATCTTCATTATGATAAACCGTTTGATCTCATTTTCGAACACGTACACAGCTCCTGAGATTAGTTTCATTTTTGAACAATAGAATCCCATGCAGTGTTCTTCATTTGAACAAATGAAAACATTGTGCATCATTTATACATATCAGGAAAAAGAAAGCATTTTCCGGAAAATTGTATTACGAAACAATTAATACCTTTAATACCTTAAGAGTTATGGACATCAAAATGGATATAAAACTGTGATTGCCACTGTAACCCTTTGGTGCCTTCAGTAATTGGAGATGATGCTTTAACGTTTTTGCCATGTAGTTACAGTGCAGTAAAGATGTGTGTTATCTCTAGTTGTTGCTGAAGATAACATCTTGAAAACATCTTGTTACAATAGCACATTGAAATCAGTAAACAGTTTCAATTATTTCCCCTACCATCCCCTTAAGCGATCTGTGCACATCAGGTGTGACTACATAGGGGCTCACATGCAATGGGCTGACGTTCATATCAACAAAAGGGGAAGAAGTGAAAAATTTTAATTAAATTTAGAATATTATCAGTACACAGAAATCATATCATTTTGGAAAAGAAGAGAACAAAGGAGAGAACGAAAGAATTTCACGTTGTGCTTTTGATGCGATATTGTTGAACTTCTGATACGAATTCCGTGTACTAAGATATTAATAAAAGTTTGAGTCATCTTGTATGAAGCAATTTGGTTTCCTACAGCATTGTTCTATGTTGTAAAAACATCACTGAAGTTGCATTGAAGTTTCAAAGCTGATTTCTTGGATTTCATTTTGTAAAAAAAAATAACGTCGAGTAACAATGCAGAGTAAACTTCCTTTTTCCAAATGGAGAACGACAAATTAAATTTTTCTCCTTGACACGTTTCAGTTAGAAACTTTAAGTCAAATGAAAGCCATGTCAGTATTAAAACAATAGAATTTCAAGCTATGTTTTATACGATCATCTGTAGCACAACATGGAACACTTTTGTTCTCCAAAGTTATCAAATTTACACGAACTTTTAGAGTTTCAATCCATATACTTATTTTTGATTTCCTTTGCACACAAAATATAACAACAACTCAACATGTTTTTCAGGGTTTGAAAAACCTACATGTTTATGCAAGTAAAATGAAAATGTATCAAATATGTCTTACATAATTTAAAGAGAAATTTATCACATTTCATGACACAGGTCAATCTAGAGCTCAGTGTTATACTTTTATACTTTATGAAAAAAGTATCTGTTTATCCTGCCCAATTTGACAACTTTTTATCACTGAATTATCCTCAATTGCTTTTCATTAAACGTGCACCCCGTGTAAGGTATATTCACTGCGCACAAAAGGAACAAGTTATTAAAGTTGACGAATATTGCGTGTAGCGAAGGGTCGCACTGCAATGTAGCATTTCTACATTCACCCTGTCGGATCCCAAAAGCACACAGACAGATGAAACACTAGAATAAATTATATACCAATCCACAATAATTTAAAACTGTTATTTCTACTTGCTGAAAATCGACATGAAAATTTGACATGAGAAATAATTTCTTAAATATGCGAAGCAGCTTTGTTGTTTTTATGTCGTTGAAAAATACATCTTATTTCCAGTCAACACACTTGAGCAATGCCCATCATTTGTATTAAACTAACAAATCTAACAAATATTTCTGAAATGTGCTCCAGAGCAGATCAGTATGTCGTATTTTCCATGGTAATCAAATGAAAAAAATGAACAATAATGTGCAGAATAATAGCAAAGCATGAATTTGCTTTCCTTCCGAACGATGCCAAATCAACATAATGATCTGGCTCATTTCAGAAGGAACATGGAGTCTCAAATGATTTTTCACATGAAGTTTTCATTCGATAAAGACCTACTATTTGTTTTATTTAATTCGTTTTTGACAACGCAATGTGTTCCGTTCTGTGCCTTTCATGCGTGCAAAAATACAGCGTTAACATTTCACTGTTGCAAACCCGACGACTTTTTCGTCTTCTTATTGAACAGGCCCTAAGTCGCAGCGAGAAAGTTCAGTATCAGCTTTCGACTACACGCCTAGACATTACACTGTGTGCCTTGGGGCAACAAACCCTGTGTGGTAAATAATAAAAGTTACAGTGAACTGTACCAACTCACAACCAAATGCATAAAGGGTATGCATGTTAATCTGTCATAATAGTAAGATAAATCTGAGAATTGATTTAGACAAGAGAATTATAATATTTGGTTGCATTGTTACAAAGCCAATTGCGGTTATATATACAAGATTTGGGTAAAATTATCATCAGGTCAATGAACTATGGAAAACTTATTGTGTTTCAAGCCATAAAATGCCCTGTTAATTCGTTATAATGCACAAGATGTTAAATGTTGGTATGTTCTGTTCAAATCAAAGAAATTGAATACAAGAGTGCTGAATTTGTATGATTGAAAAGTGAATTAGCAACTTGTTCCTGTTGTGGACTCACCTCTGTTCTTGTATTCAAATTTGGTATAACCATTCTAAAGCAACCCAATTAGCGTTAATTCATTAATGTTAGTGTGCATTTATACAAAAACAATACCCTGTGAATTACAGACAGACCATGTAATGAAACATAGTCTAACTCTTAAAAGATTATGTTTTGCATAATAAAAAATAATCATTATTTTCTGTTGACAATCACACGACACCTATCAGTGTTGTAAAAATGAATGATCATGGTAACAAAACATCCAATATTTGTCCAGAAAGGTGATAAATAGTCGTGGTAATTGTCCAATTGTTTGCAGTGTGAATGCAAAGTGACCCTGATTGGTCACACATGCAAATAACTGACCCAATTTGACAGACGTGAGGTCATTACACCACGATAAATGACTCGTTTCTATGACCACTAAAGTACTCTTAATTACCACAGTTAGTCACTAATGAATACATTACGAGATATATATTTATACTTATTGTTTTAACCATAAAAGGCAGTAAAGTAATATTCTTTTTATATTCACAACTGTTGCCATAGTAGAAATATATATGTTCTTTTGGTTGATTCAATAATCTTAGTGAGGAAAAATAGGTGTTATTAAAAGAGACATAAAATACTTATTCCGTCTTTTATCATGCTTAACCTCGAACCAAATTTTTATACGACATGTGTCTTAAGGAGTATCTTTGTCAATTCAGAGAATGTAAATTCTATCAATTTTCTAACAAACCAATTAAAAAGTATGTTTTATGCACCTCAATAATGCAGCGGGAATTTTTTTTGTTCTCAAATATTCCCTAAAATTTTAGAGCTGGGAGTCAAACAGTTAATGTCACTTGAGGTTTCACTCAAGAAAAACCATACCATGAATTTCTAAGCAAAATAATAAATTTTCCTGATTTCCCAGGGACTGGAACAGCTTTAAAATTTCATTCTAAAAAAACATCCGCCTTTGACATATCAGTAGTAGATCCAGAATTTGTCCTTGTCGGAGAAGGTGCGGGGGGGGGGGGCGTTGACTGTCGATACTTGCAGTCAGTTGTGACAGCAATCTTTTTGATTAGTTTTAACAGGGGTGCGGGGGGGGGGGACCTTCGAGGCATCTCTTGGATCTGCAGCAGGAAATGAAAATGATAATATGATTGATTAGATTGCGTAAACACCTTGCTCTTTTACCATATATGTTAAATTTAAATTATAAAGCCTTGTAAATTACAAGACCGCCAATTACATAAAATTATCAAAACTTATTTACACTTTTGGCAAGATTAGTGATAAAAACATGCGATTAAAACGACTAAGCAAAATACATTAATAATTTGTTAGCGTGCAACAGTTAGAAAAATATAAAATATTACGGCTGTAGGATTAATTGAATGGCATTTATGGAGGAATAAAAATTATGTTAGCAGAAAAACCAATCTCTTGGTTGGATTTTATTAGGTAACAGCCTGCATTGGAAACAAAAATAAATTGCATTATATATATAATTATTGCTATCGGATCTGCGTCTTTTTGTTCGCATTGCTTCGATCTTGTCTTAATTCTACAAGCAATAAATCTGATCAATTTTTTATTTTTACACCATTATGGAAGCCAATAATCGATCTTTACCGAGACCCATCTTGACAGGTTGATAACCGACCAGCATTTTGATCGTTTTGTGAACATGGCAAACTAGGCTAATAGCTCGTAAAGTAGAGTTTTCTTTGTGAACATAGGAATTTACGCCATGTCCTTCATTCAAGCACAAACACGTTATACGTTCGTATTGTTACGAAAATGAAATCCCCACTATTGACATTTTTGAGCACACTAAATAAACAGTGAGAAGTCAATTTCTGTTGCTCTTCAAGTTAATTGATTTTTTGTTCTGCCTTTAACTAAAATATCACAACATGGATTTTTTGTTTCTTCTTTTATTCTATACATTTCCAAATTGATAGGAATTTTCAGGAGCTGAGTTTACATCGTATCTCCTGGCAAACGTGCATTTTCAATTGTTGCCAATTCGAATGAGATTTTTTTCAAACCTAATACGCATTTACATCAAAGCTATGTGTATCACTTAGGTTATAAATATTATCAGGGAAATGACTATTGAAGGCAATTCATAATTATCTATAATAAAAAGAACAGTAAAAATATATACGTCTTAACAATAACAATACTTAAAAATATCCGCCTGGACAATTGTAACATTATTGAGGAAGGGCAAGTTGCATAAAATATCCATAAAATGAATGCGGGAAAATTAAGAATAAATTGCTTCATATTATAACAGTAACTATGGCTAAAGTCTAAAGGTTTGGTGTATATTTGGAGGTGTATTGACGTGGCATCAGGCTACAAACCATCAACACTTATAATTTGCCTCTAATACTGCTTCATTGACATTCTATTTGAACAAAACCTGCCAAATGACTGGCTCATTGGATCCTTTGGGGGGCAGGTTGAAAATTATTGGTGAAGTGTTTTATCTTTAGATTAAAGCTTTAATTAAGTAAAGTCTGTGTAATATCTAGTAACTGCTTAATATTACAAAATTTTACCAACACTACAGATATTTTCATAATTTTATTGAAATATTGAAGACAGAAACGAAGGACAAACTTGCTGCCTGAAAGTCAGTAAATCTTTAACAAATACTGTTATGATTATAGCAATATTGATGACAATATACATTTCCTTAAAATAAATTCAAACACTTTGTGAAGTTATTAGTATTGTTACCATTTGCTTTTGCAAACATTTTATTCAACTCTATGTATCCTTAGTGCTGACACATAACAAAAAACCCTGATGATGAATAATGACAACTAGATACAGTTGCTTTTCTTTTAAAAAATATGACAACCCATACACTGCACTACCTCATATTTTCCCTTAGAAACTCTCCACAAATTGAGATCAATTTTCCTCCAAATACTGCCATAAAAGTTGACTAGTTGTCAGGCCTGGGGCTACATTTTGTCCACAGATTGAGAGACCCATGTAGCAACAGACATAAATATGGCAAACTGTGTAAACAGAATAAATAGGGCACTATATTGCCCATAGCCACTACTGTTTGTGTGCTTGGTGCAACCATATTAGTGGCTTGTAAAATAAGTACAGAGACATAATAGAATTGTGTATGGTCATTTGTCACAATGGGCATTGAACAAACTCAGTTAATTAAATTAAGAAACTATGGCTTGAACATAGCTTAAAGTAGTATTTCAATACTACTTTAATGGAATTTTTCTCCTTTATTTGAAATTGTGTTCCTTTTGAAGACACTGAACAATTTTAACATAAGTTGGGGTCTGAAATAAGTGCACTAACATGCACTGTACCAATTGTTTGGATTCTTTGTTTTTGTGTGGGCTACACAAGAAAACAATTCGAAAAGATTTTAAATGATTTAAATGAAGCAATTATATTTTAGCTTGTGAGTAGTGTGACCAAAATGGAATGAATGGTTCATATCTGACCCATTCTTTGGTGTATGAACTTTTAGTTTTAAAATATGAATTTCTTTTTTATAAGAAATAAGTTGATGCACCCCTTAGAGAGACCTATATCTGTATATTAATGACATGAGACCATATGCTTCAAGAGACCTCTTTATGTGACCTTCTCACCTTCAGGTCCAATTCATCTTCATCTGCGAGAAAAAATAGTGCCAAACCCACTGCCATATTCGCAGTTTGTACATACTTATTACCCCATTAGACCTGTTTAGATCTCATAAAGATACTTAATGAGTCCTAATGATCTAAATTATACATAATACCATGGAGAATATTCCTCCAATTTGCCTTTTTGACTTACACCTTTTAAGGGATTTGGTGCTCTAAACTGAAACCCTATGTTGTTGAATTACCGAGGTATGTAGATTGGCACGAAACAACTGCACGAACATGAAATATACGAATGACCTCAAAAGGGCGGGTGTCATCAGAATGTTTATGTGTATAGGTATATGCATGTAAATAGATATATAATTCACTAATAACAATTTTGCTTGGTTAATCATTGCAAAGATATTCAGCCTGATTCCCACAATTCTCCTCATAGAAATGATAATAAAATGCCAAGTTTGCCATGTTATCAGTACATTTCGGAAACTAAGAGAACAAAGGAGAAAACGAAAGAACTTCACGCTGCGCTTTTGATGCACTATTGTTAAACTTCTCATCGAACTCCGTGTACTGTGTTGTCTGATTTGTAGATAAATACCGTCTTATTGAAAATGACATAGCGACATGGCTTAAACTGAACTTCTTTGGATACAGAATATATTCTTACATAAAAATTTACATATTTGGACGCAGAACATATTCTCAAAAAAGAAATACCATTAATTATGGATACATCTCTGCCTTTACATTATATATATTCCCTACTTTTCTATCATTCTCTTGCCAGATTGGGAAACCACAATATTGTTAATGTTCCAATGTATAGTATCCAGGAGCAACCCAGCCTAGACAAACATAGATTGAGGAGAATACATTGGCCAACCAATAGACAAATTAAAAACTCTGTGCCAAACTTTTTATAACTGTTTTTTTTGTGTTAAGTATACTATGGCAGTAATACTACTATTAAATGTGGGGATAAACCACAACAGTTGGCAACTTATTCGAAGTTTTCATTTATATAAATAGATGATAACTATAAGATAAATTTATACTTTCGCTCAGATTTACCATTTTAACTCTCAAAATGATTTATTAAGGTTATTCCCGTTTTATAACTAAGTTAATATAAAAGAACATTAAAATGAAAAATAAAATAATTTTCTAATTAACATATTCATTGGGCTCCTATCAATTAATCATATGCTTTCCTTTAAATAAACATCCCTGTTTGATCATAAATTTAAGTTTTCAAATGAATAGTTTGACACAATGTATTCTATTTGTGCATCAATATTACCCTTTTAAGTTGTGGTAATGAATGCATTTGATACATTAATTTTTCTCCTTTTAAAAGTGAAGGAATTGAATGAAAAAAACCCATTCAATTCAGACAGTTTGTTGTTGATAAAGCTGTGATGTTACAGTCCAAAGGACCAAATTAATTACACACTGAAGAAGCAAATAGAATGGTACACTTTCGACTGCTCCAGTTGAACATGTTGTCTTTTGATAAGGCAAAGTGAACAATGAAATAATTTATAAGTTAGAGATATTTAACCAAATGATACTTGTTTGTTAAGATATATGTAAGTAACAATTGAGTTCATTTTGAAGATTGTTGATTTAGTGTACACTTTCTGCTGCAGGATTACTGACCCTGTCTTCTGATCACACCTCTCATGCAATAGTACAATTCATTACCCTGACATCTGTAGCCCATATGTGTCTGGCTATTGTTCTCACAGCCTCATGAGTTATTCTAATTGGCTCATTGCTTCATCCTGTAACAATAGGGTCCTCATCATCATTTAAATACACCTATTCAAACCACACAATTGCGTTTTAAATTTTGATATGGTATTAGAAATCAAATAAAATTGGCCATAAATTATATTTTTTTAATCTCATTGTCATGCAATAAAGCTGCTTTTTACATGATGTGCCAAGTACAATGCATCTAATACAATAGTTAAAAGGGAAGTCCTGGGTATGCTGTTTGAACATGTAGCTCCATTATGGTGGACAAACAAACAGACAAAACTAACATCAATAGCATGTTACCTAATGATGTGGCGTTTTGGTGCAAATACATTCATAATCAATTACCATCAAACGTAAGCACCATTGGGCTCCATGTAAAACCAATGTTGTATAGATTTTCAATTTAATTTCATATCTTTCTGTTTTAATAATTGATACCACGCTATTGAAATGTATGGCATTTAGTATATTAAATAAATCATAGACTCCAGATGTTGTTTATTGCCAGCAAATGGCCGGAATTCACGAACATTTTACATTTTTATTATTCGAAATTAATTTATATTTAAGAAGATTTATGTGGTTAAAATTTATTATTAGGTATAAAAAGCTGGCCACGTATTTTGATTTCTAACAATTAGCCCCAAGTTTCGACTTTGCTAAATAGAAACGAACGCAATCCTGAAATGAAATGATATGACTGCTTGCAATACTATGTGCTCGAGATTGGTTATCCCAAGTCTGGAGGAAATTGTATGATAAAGTTAAATAAATTAGAGAGTTAACACTTGTTTAGCAAACTGAGGATCACCCCAACAGGTGAAATGTTGATATAGTTGAGAATAAAGCAGTTTTATGTTGAATATGACCTTAAAAACTGGCATAAAATTCTATTGATATAATATTGCGAGCAAAACATGTCAGTACTGTCAACAACAGAAAACTAAATCCTCTAAGTTTGCTGTGAACAGAGAGTGGGTGCAAATCAGAAGTAACTTCAGGGATCGTGGCACAAATGAATACAGTAGACGGAATTTGTATCAGAAGTTGAACAATAGTGAACGGTCCCGTTTATCGTAATTCAGTGTTACTTTGAATATAGATCCGCCTCCGGAGCATTAGCATCGAGGTACAATTAATCGCTACTATGAAGCAGCACTAGTATGTGCACAGTACAGCGTGCGCAGCAGTTTAACCAATAGCAGCTCAGCTTAACTGAGATGCTCTAGTGCTTGAGCGCCCACCAATGAGTGCCAAGGTATGTAACATATAAAACCCACTGCAAAGCAGCTCCAAAAGTATTAGTAGAAGAGATTTATTATATTTTATTTCATCATTTGATTAGTTATTGGACTCTGATGTTATTACATTGAACCTTTGACTTTTGTAAATCAATTTCGATATTTTATGAACTTAGAATATTTTGTGCAACTGAACCAACCACATGTATATAGCAATAAAGGACTTGCAATCCAATGGATAATGGACTGAGAACTCTTGTTGTGATGTGTCATGTAAAACACATGTAATGCGTGAAGGTATCATCATAAAGGAAAAGAGATTTTGCAACTTCACCAGCATAAGAACCTTAATGATCTGTGAACACATAAGTGCCAGTGAGGTACAGGACATTCCCCTAGCCAAGCACACATGTAGCCCATGATGTCTATTACTTGCAACAGCAGAAAACCTCAGGCAAGCTCTCTCGGTACCACATCCCCATATCAAAAGTACAGGGGGCACACCCAAGGCATTAGCTGCCTTTACATCACCAGCACTTTTAATTTTTGGTGACAAGTCTGCCAATAAAGTGAAGTCAGGATACTTTAACTAATATTGATCTACAGATTACACTTTGAGATATCTTGGTAATAATATTATTACAAAATTTTTAACACTATTGCAGTAATATTTTTAGTTAATTTTTGTAATTGTTTAATCTGTAAAGAAGTTACCAAAAGTAGTTACTAAAAGTAGTCAACTGATTAAAATTAAAAAAATAAAGGGCATATTTAATCTCTACATCATCTGCTTACAGTTTCACGACATTTTTTACCATTTTCATTACCATTTTTTTACCTGTGCTCATATGGACTCCATTTACTGAATTGTTGTACATATTTCCAAACAGAATCATGTTTGGTGTGGAACAAATGTGCTCCATATTTTGAAACTCTAATTCCCACATCATTAATGTAATCATAGCAATTTCCTCCAATATGATTTCTTTTTTCCAGAATTAATACTTTCTTTTTCAGTACTGTTGCATATAAGTTGGCCATGACAGATCCAGATAGGCCTGCACCTATTACAATGACATCATATGAATGTAGAATGTTCAGTTTATGTTCTGGCAGGCTTTGTAATAAGCAAAATAGAAGATATAAAGTACAACTGCTTAACAAAACAAATTTTAACTTCCCAATTGATTTCAATTTAAATCCAATGACATCCATTTTAAACATTAACATATGCTTCTATTGACTGTTGATATATGATGACAAGTGTCACAGATAACACAATTAACAGCATTGTTATCAAAGTGTAGCCAAACTCTTTTTTCATTTCATCATTCAAATATTTAAATCTAAGTTTCTAACAGTCCCGTTTATTGTATTATATTCAGTGTAACTTGTAATGTAAATCTGCCCCTGAAGCTTGGCTCCTAAGGTTCATTAAATTGTCACTATGTAGCAGCACCATACATGCGCAGTGCAGCATGTGCAGTTATGCACCCTATTGCAGCTCAGCTTAGCTGAGATGCTCTAGCACTTGAGTGCCCACCAATGAGCACCCAGCTTCCTTGGTATAAAACCCAATGTAATAGGGTACCAAAGAGAGAAACTTCTTAGGTCAATTCATTCAGTTCATTACAATTTATTAAGTTATGTTATGTTATTTGTGCAACTTGAACATTGAGTGTTTTATGTGTGATTTGTCTATGCTAGCAATTGTGAATATGTGCAT
>JBCAUI010531017.1:0-11319 GCA_038406195.1 Haplosyllis anthogorgicola | reverse complement strand
GATGAGGTATTGGGATGAATTATGGGGATAAACTATGGGAATGATGTATGGGGATGAGGTGTGGGGATGGACCCCCCTGGTGAGGACGAGGTGTGGGGATGAGGTATGGACCATGCGTGATAGACATTTTACCCGGCCTACCCGGGTAATTCCTCTCGTTACCCAGTTGCGCGAGAGCACCATTGCCTGAATGGTCTAATTATCCATCATTGTATCACAGTTCTGTGTACACGCACTACCGAGTTCATCAGTATGAAAAATTAATATCATGAAACAATTTAAGCTGAAATAGCTGTTTCTACAAACCCATTAGCGCAATGTATACCACCTTTTCACTTTTAAGCTACCACTTATAATTTGCTTTCAAACTGTTATCCGTTGCATCCAGTGCATTTGAGTGTGACAAATGTCGGAGAGAAAAGTTATGTGCGGAAACATAAATGTTATAGCACATCCGATTAAATGACAACCGCAATAAATAAATTTGTATCTAAACATTGACAAAACACTGGGTAATGTGCAATATCCAAGGTTTCCAGACAAAGCTGTTCTCATTGTCAAATATTGAAGGTCACCCAATCTGGACTATGGTCCACAAGAGACAAGAGCCCACTCGTAATATTGGCAGCATATTGTTTTGAATATATCAGTGTTTGCATACGCCTTTTTGTAATGACGGCTGACCGAGTTTTCAATTTGATACAAACTACATTTACACACGACATTTGTACTCTTCTTCTTAAAGTACTAGTACCAAAGGAATGATCAGTTGTGGAGACGTTTTGGTTGAATTCTACCCTTTGAATCTGCTTGAGACCTTACATTTAAATTAAGCTTCCATCAACATATTGTCGCTCACTATGGATAAGAGGTAAGTTTTAGTTAATGTACGTTCTGTATCAATTCAAAAGTTTACCAGTATAATCCGTACAAGATCAAAGTACATGCCAGTAAAGTGAATTCCACCTTGCCCATCCTGTAAAAAATAAAAATTGTTCCAGTTAAGCATGAGTTAGAACATTTCCCTGTATACAATAAACAATCTGCTGGTGAAAGTTTTTAAAATGGTCGGAGTACCTTCAGGATTAAGTTTTCTTGTTCAAAATGAATAAGACTGCCTGTAGTTTATGGTAAAACAATATCAAAATTTTTAGCTGGCGCACAAAACCTTAACCCAAGACACACATTACTGCTTAATAATGGTTAAGTTATTGTCGAAACAACATCTGCAACATACAAAAACATCTTCTGGGATTTTCCCGGCATGATTCTGTCCGAATTCTTAGAAGCTGCACACATGAATAGAGAATTCTGAATGGATTTAAATCATCACACGAAATAAACGACACCTATTCCATTTTAGTCAGATGGAAATGGACCTCCACGAAAAAGCCGGAAAACTGTAAATCTGAACAAATTTTACTACTTTTCCAATAGCCGGAAATTGAGCAAAATTTTAAGACAAAGCCGTATTTCCGGTCATGGCCGGAAGATTTCGACCTCTGTTTAGTTTATCTCAACATGCTTGTGTTTTTGCTTTGTTTAGGGATCCACATTGCAAGACAGGCAATTCAACCCGAGTCCTGAAAACCCCATAGACAAATTTAACGTCCTTTGTGAGTCTACTCATTTTCTAATTTGATTTCTGTACTTATCATCTTTCCTTTCCGAGTGGCCAAAGGTTTGAAGCATCCATTTTCTGGTTTTATCATGCACCGAATAACTGGATCCCTCTATTCCATGTTGGTCGCAATCCCTTAAATGCCAGGCTTCACCGATCCCTGGTTAGTAGTGAGCACATTAGGCTCACTGATAAGCGCATTAGGCTTACCGAACATATTAGAGACCTTCCTATTCAAAATATATATATCACCACCAAAATTATCAGTAAGGAATCAATTATCTAAATTGCGGAGAAAATTAGCTGCCTTTCTTATCCCATCCATCCATGTCTATCAGAACACGATAGGTTTCCAGGCTCTAAATCGAAGCCGATTTTGCCTTGAATCAACTTGTTTAAAGTCAGACTTACTTTTGTCCTGGATTACATTTCCTGCTCCTCAGAAAAACGAGGTATGATGACAAAAATTGAAGGAGCTCAGGAATTAAGACTCGGCTACTGTTTCACTACTACATAAATCTAACAGACAGACAGACAGACCAACTAACTGACCGACTGACTGACTGACCAACCAACCGACTGGCTGATTGACCAACCAACCAACCAACTGACAGACAGACAGACAGACAGACAGATAAACAAGAGAAGGCCCATGGCAAAGTTAAGCGTAGTTATTTGAATGGACAAGATTAGGTTGTAGATTAGATATTAATACCATCTTGGTGCTTATATTGTGAATGACAGTGAATGAATGGAATAAAAGTTGAATGTGATGGACAAGAAGATAGAGAAGAAGTACTATTGGAAGAAAAGCTGTCTCAGACTTATTAAAGCTGATTAAAGATAACGATTTAATAACTGCCAAAGCAAACGACGAGAAAGGGCTGTAGTTTCGCCGTAATTGAGAAGAAAGGCCGGCTCGGTTACTAATGTTGATTAAAAAATAACGGTTTAATAAATACCAAGGGATTTTTCTCCAATTCCCGCAAGCACTAAATTGTTTGTCAATGTAACAAAAAAAGGAGAAAATGTTTGCACCATTGCCCCGGTGTTGCAAAGTACAGTCCTTCATGTGACAAAACTTCTAATGTCGAAAAGGAGTGGATCCAGTGTGGTAGTGTGGCACCAGGGTTCCCTCAGTTGGTTGAAAGGGACGAAATTAGCTCCCAAGAAGGCTTAAAATTTAAGCAATAACCTTGCTTATTCAGGGTGGGGTTGAGGGTCCTCGGAGCCCCGCTTTTGTTCAATTTTGCTTTGATACGCCAATGTCATTTGAACAAGTATATTGAGGTATGAAAAGGGTAAAAAGCTAAGTATCATGTTTTGTGGGGTATGATTCATTGCACACTGTTGTCTTTTATTCATTTTGCGTGACAATCGAACCGAATGAAAAATCTAAATGACATTTTCAGTGCATATTAACACACACAAATTGGATTCTGCCAATTGCTTTCTGTTTGGAAAGTTGATTTTAGCGACCGAGGTGGGCGGGGCGTAGTCCTTTTGGAATTTCTCTCTTTCATGTGACGTAAATACTAAAACACGTGCTTGTCATATATTTTTAGCCTTGCATTGTACTTTGCCGCATGTTTGGGTCATCAAGTACATCAATCTTTTCCAAATGGTATGTAATTAATTGAAATATGATTTAAAAGTCTACTTCCAAGTTAAGATGTGAAAGATACTAATCTCTATTAATATTCAGTAATAGTCTATGTCACAAATATTATCTACATAGCCATTTAACATGTTTTATTGACAGTGGAGTTAACATGTCTATTTTTTAAACATAGTCAACATTTCTACATAAAAAACCCTAATACTTTTAAGGAAAAGTATCTCTATTACTATCTAGTTATATCATTAAATTCTTTATTTCTTAAAATTTTTGACTTATGATTCCTCTTCTCAATTTTTCAGGAATTTAACCTCTTCAAGCAACTTATTCAACTTATTAATTTCCCTCATGTGTTAAGTTAGGAAGCAACATTCCTCCATCTGGTATGGCTGGGAAAAAGCAGGTAAACTACTTTCCTACCTATGTAGATGTAACTAGTTTTTGTAAATCTGGTTGTACTTGTGTCCATTTGTCTTTGATCATGTAAATCATAAAATCATTACATTGTAGACATTACTTGACATTCTTGAAACTATACCAGAACTACATTACATGTCTCATGATTCCATTTCAGTGACTGTCTGCTGTCACAACTTGCAAATATTGGAGAGGGCTGTCAATAAGTTCCAACAATTCACAGGAATTGTGTATGCTACTCAGAAATGTCCCAAGTTGTTTGGCAGTAGAGGTAACTTTCCTATTTTTGGGTCTGCATTCAAATGTTTGTAGAGTAAAACTGCCTATATCTTTCCTTTACAAGAATTTCTATTTCAGCTCCCCCCAGTGAAATTAAGTTATCTTGGGTGGAGGAGGTTAATGCTGTGCAGATGCCAATTGTGCCATTCATGGGGCATCCCTTTATTCTTCTACCCAGCTGTTGGAGTAAAGACTGCAATTATGGCCCAGACCACAACAAGTATTATAAAGTGAAGAGCAAACATCAACAAAATGTTTGAATAGATGTCAATCATTCTCAAACTAAAACTGTCCATTGGGAGCAGCTGCACAAGGGGCACAAAGTAAACTGTCCAGCAAAAATTCTCATCAAAGAAGTATTTGTCTTCACAAACTTCAAGGTAGGCATGTCTACTTACATTTAATACTCATGTACCTATTTATTTCTCTAACTTTATAACAGTCTACTCAAATTATTTCATAGAGGGACAACCCACATTTTGAATTAGACAAAATCAATATTCACAACCAAATATTGGCCTGTGTCCATGATGCATGTGACAATGGTGATCCCTTTCCTGGTGAATGCCATCTCTACATAAAATTCCCAGACAAGGATGCACATCAGAACCACAACATTTGCTTGGTAATCCATATTTGTCTCACTACATCTCACTTCCTTCTACCCTCAAATAGCTGTATACTTGTATACTACCCCAATACACAGACTACTAATTCTCTTTTTCCAATTTCAGTATTCCAGTCTTCTTAATCCCATTGACAATAGAGTCACTGAATGAATTAAATGGGTCCTCTTACAAGGTGAAACCAAGTGGTCTGACATGCATACACACACATTACAATTTATGTTGAGGATAACTTTCCTGATGTTCCCAAGAGTAATAAGGCCTTCTATCCCACTGACAGAGCACTGAGCTCATTAATGTACAGGGGTATGATGCTGAACAGATACAGCCACATGGATGAGGAGCATGTGCTGGCACTGGTATGTTTGTTAAAAACATTAGGGCCTTGAAAGTTGATGATGTTGTGCACACATTTACAATTATATGTTTTCATGCTCTATTCTTCCTTTCAGGTACATTCTTGGAGAGCTAAATAACCAAATGATTACTTTATGTTCAGACCCAAAACAGAGCCTGCATGTAATGATGATATCACTTTTGAGAATACTGGTAATGATGATGATGTTGTGTACAATGTTCCCCATGTGTATAAGAAGAAGGATGACTCTACATTGATATTTATTCGCCAAAGTAGAGTTCAGATGCACATCTTAAAAAGGTGACTCTAATTTTGTTTACATGTGCAAACCTGCCTAAAATTTCTTTCCTTCAGTTTATTGAAC
Organism: Haplosyllis anthogorgicola; assembly: GCA_038406195.1. Lineage (NCBI taxonomy): Eukaryota > Metazoa > Annelida > Polychaeta > Phyllodocida > Syllidae > Haplosyllis > Haplosyllis anthogorgicola. Next base: position 6,036 of record JBCAUI010531017.1, on the reverse strand, counting down.
ATGTGGACTTCTTTGTTGACAGGTATCCAAACCTTGTACTCATGGATGCGACATACAAAACATGCAAACTAGCTCTGCCTCTATTCTTTTTGGTGGTAAATAGAAATGTTGGGTACAGTGTTATTGCCAAGTTCATCATACAAACAGAAGATACAGACTCTATTGCAGAGGCCTTAGGGTACCTCAAGGGTATTTGGATTTCTGAAGGTATTAACATTTCTTCCTTCATGGTTGACAAGCAGGCTGCTGAACAAGCTGCATTGAGGGCTGTATTTCCTGAGAGTGAGATATACTTGTGTGACTTCCATTGATTACAATGCTGGGATAGATTCCTTAAGGCACACAAAAATGGACTCATCACCTGGAAAGATAAGGCTATGAAGCTACTGCACAATATTGCTGAGGGCACCATGGAAGAAGAATACAAGCAGAACCTACGAGCATTGCACCAATCACCTATTTAGAACTGCAGTGCTAACTTGCGCAATTACTATGCATGCAAGTGGGCTGGTATTGAGGAGGTACTACATGTACACCATTTTATGTATCCATCACTCTCTGGTGCCAATCTCCATTTTTAATATCTCTTTATAGATGTAGGTGTATTGCTACAGAATTGGCAAGCAGCTATATGATAACACCAATAATGGAGTGGAAAGCAAGAACAAAGTGTTCAAATATGTGTTTTTGAACTGTTGCCATAGTTTGCAGATGTCTCATCTTCTAATACTACTTGTTGACATCTTCATTCCAATGCAAAATGCAAGGTGACTATGTAACCATTAACATAGTAATTTGTTTGCCTTTAAGCTTGTTAAGTGCAATTAATAATAGTTGCTCTATGTGACTTTGTGGTTGTTTCTTATGCAGGTACACAGCTGATAATGCCCACAGTTGCACAGACATTTGTGACACTCTAATAGATGAAGTACCACCTTTCCTTAAAAATAGGCCCAATTGGTTTATTCATCATTGTCTCTGGCAAATGATGGCAACTACAGAAATCCCAAGTGGTCATGTACACTCAGACATATCTGATATATATCAGGTACACTCGTGCCCTCCTCTACTGACCACAAACTGTAGACCAGTAAATGCCATGTTAGGAATTTAATTAAATTCACTTTTATTTCCATTCCGGTGAAGAGCACACAAAAGCGTACTTGGTACAACATTGATATAGATGCCTTCAACCCCAGGTCCACCTGCATGGCTTGGCTAAAAACTGAGCTGCTGTGCAAACATATATTTGCAGGTATCTGCCACACCACTGTACAATGGGATGACTCTCCATCTTCTTTCAGGTTGTATTCATTTATTTTTCCTTTGCGTGTTTAACTTGCATGAAATGTGTTTGTCTTTTCCTTTGTGTCACTCTAGATTTTAATTGCATCTATTGCCTTCCAAAAATAGACATCACCCCCTGTTTACAGTCAACAAAGACATTCTGCAGATATGTGACAAAAATTACAGTCCACCTGCCCATTTCCAAGAATACAACACTGCAATCAGGACACAAATCCTGGAATTTGATTCAAAATCACCTTCAGAACCTGAAGTAGATTTTACCCAAGACTTACAGGCTGATGACTCTACAAATTCAAACAATACTGATGAAACAACAAAAGATGTACAAAAACTGTGTGCTAAGATAAGTGAACAGTGCTCTTTGGTGTCTAACTTGACTTGGACTGCTGAAAAACCTGTATGCCTTGAATCTGTTAGCAAATGCTTGTCTGAATTGTACCAGTTTTTTTACCAAGACTGCCAGGACCATGAAGGCATTGTCCATCTCAAAAAAGTGCAGTTGAAATTTTGCACTCTGTGCAACAAAAGGCCAGTCAGACCTGGGTTTTCTGGGAAATGTCTGTTGCATTATACCTCTATACAAGCTACCCAGTAGACATCCCAAAAAGAAAAGCAAAATATCCCCCAGTCATGTGTCTGTGGAGTACCTGCAGGAAATCATTGGCAAAGTCCCTTCAGCCAGTGTGCACTCAACCATGATCAGAGTTGACACCACCCATCACCCTCCACCCTTGCCCACATTGCCAAAAGATGATCTGGATGGTCTATTGGCCAGTGCGGAGTCCATTTATGTACCTAAAGAAGTTGCCAAATCTCTGGCTGATGCAGATGAGTACATTACTCCATTTGCTGATATAAATGCCTTCAGAGATGCACAGTTTCTGCAAATGCCTGCTTCTTCATGTAAGCTAACAACATTCTTTTTCCCTACACTAATTCTGTCTGTGCCATTCCTCCATTCTCATTTAATTATAATCCATGTAGCTGTAGTCCTTCCCATCTTAATATCTGCTTTTCTACTTGCTTTAGGTGTTGGTAGCACTTCAGGTATACATGGTGGCACTATTGCTTGTGGTGTGAATTATACTTAGATAGTTTATGGTGTGCCATTTCTGTTTCCCTTTTTAACATGTATATCTTGTAAGAAATGTATTCATTTCAATTTCAATCATTTGACCTACCTTTTTTCAGAAAGCAAATGTCATCCTGAACTACAAAGCAATGCACAATGTAAGCAAAATAGATATATCCTTACATTGGCTATCTACTATGTCATTGTAAAAGTTGGCCCATATGTCCTGAAGGATGTGGATCTATTGTCTCTTCAAGGAGAACACTGGCAGATGGACATGGTAGGACATGAGAAGTTAATCTGTATAAGTCAGACACAATTAAAAATCCCAAATGGTAATGTTCAGTCATTTGACAAAGACTTTTTTTGTTTCAGCTCATGTTGGCATACATGTATCTCCTAGCACAGTGTTTCTCCACAACTGACCTTGTCATCTACCATGTAGACTTCACCATACTGAGCAAAATTTTTTGAGGGAATGTGCACGAGAATGGAAGGCCAATAATGACTTTGGTAAGTGTGCAGTATGTAAGGCCACTCTAGCTAGCATCAAACACTGAAAAATGCCAAATTGTGTATCTTTAATTTTACTTTATTATTGTAGGCAGCTTGCAACAAACTTGAACTGTCTTCACTACTAATGGGATGCTACCATAAAGATGGCAATCACTGGACTCTTATAATGTACAACACAAAAATGGGTACTTTCCTCTACATTGACCCTCTGAAAATAGATGAGCATAACACTGGAGCAGTGTTAATGTCCCAATTTCAAGACTGGGTAGTAGCATACAAGCAGCATGTCTCAGTCTCATTCAAGACACCACTTGTCTTGAGAATTGCCAAGCATGCTCTACAGAGGGACAGTCATAATTGTGGCATCTGGACTCTTTGGTTCACTAAACACATCCTACAACACTGCCACATAAAAGAAGCTGATGTTGGGAAAGAGGGCCACTCATTGCAAGTGAAATTATAAATGCCTCTGAACATCTTCACAACCTGTGTGCCAAGTGTGGTGTTCCTTTCCAATTCAATGGAGAAACTGTCAAGATTTGCAAAGGAAGCTGTAAACCATGCAAGGCTTTCCACATCAAATGCATCCCGGACTCACAAAGGAGAACCATAAAGTTCTTGTGTGAAATTTGTGACCCGTCTTCCCGTGACAATAACTGTTACAGTTGTGGTTCTTCTGCCATCACAGCCATGGTTCATTGCTCTAGCAGAGAATACACAGGTTGCACATGCTTTGTACACATTACTTGCCTACTGCAAGGTACATTGACATACAACTGTGGAATATGCACCCTTTGTGTCTGTTGACTTGTTTGCTTGTTTGTAATCTTGTGCGGACATATCTCTATTTTTAATAAAGAATTGATTTAATGTAAACCATGAATTTCTACCGATTTATTACTGCTTCTAAATTTGTCTCATTTCCAGGAAAACAACTACAACACATAATTATGCATTTGCATTTGAACAAAACATGTGTATCACATTCAATATAAAACATGTGTATCACATTCAATATAAAACATGTGTATCACATTCAATATAAAATAGAGCAAACATGTCAAAAAATGTAAAGTTGATACTTAATGCCATTTTGCATTGCTCACTGGATTCACAAAGTTTTGTATTTTCTTGGTAATAACCTTTTTAAAAAAAATTGACAAAGTTAACAAGTATTTCATATTTATCCCCCACTGAAAGGTATAACAAGGAAGGAATGAACGTTGTCAGAAAGTACAGGTTAAATAAAGTACTCTATTGAACCAAATAAATAGACCCTGCTTGCTGTAAATAAATTTAGAATTTTGGAACGAACCCCCTGGCGACATATTAATATCGTGGCAATCTCTATCAAAAAGTGTAACCATAAGTAATCACAGAGTATGTTTTTTTTTTACCTTTTTGTAAAATTGATAGCGATTGAACATATATACAGTTGAGACACACACTTAAACTGAAGTACTTCCACGTGTCATATCGTGATAACAATAATAAAAATGTAATGGTAAAATCTCTGGTGGCTTTGTGACTGTCACTACACTGTATGTGGTCCCTTTTCCCCCACCCTTTTGCAATATTGTTTTAAGAAAAAAATAATTGCCTCAGCACAGCTTTCAAAAAATGAATAAACAATGCTTACAAGATAAACCCCGGACATGATAACATTAAATTTTTGGCATCCCCCCCACCAACCCAGCCAAAGATATTCAAAGGGAAAAATAGTGATATCTCCAATGACAGACCTGTTTAAAATCAGGTAGTTTGCCACAGGACTTAAAATCACATGACAAGAAAAAGTTTAAAAAAAAAACATGATCGATCTAAGTACATATATCAGCCCTCCTCCCCCAAACGCCCAACCCCCCACCAATAACAAGGACTAGTAACTAGCCCAAAAATTGCTACAATGCTATGCAATGTATGCCCCACAAAATGGATATCTATTGTGTGACCCAAATTTGCCAAGATCTCACTTGTAGCACTGTACAACATGTTTCCCTTGCACAATTATGATATACAATTATGATATATGAACAGGAGAAGACCAAGATGTGAACATAGTCCCTTTAATTTAGAAATTGGTACATTTCTTTGTTAATTTGTACTACATTCAAAGGTGTTCAATCAAAAATCATGACGGATAATGGATACAAATTTAACAGTTTGGGAATAGGTTCACAGCTTGGCCTTCTTAGATTTAGGCCCTTTCAATGGATACAAATTTAACAGTTTGGGAATAGGTTCACAGCTTGGCCTTCTTAGATTTAGGCCCTTTAATCCTGTCCACCCTTTGGATCTTTTCGGTAACCCTTGCGTGTCACTCTTTGTGGCATCCACCTTTCTGGATAAGCCTGGTGCCTCAACTGGTTGCTCTAGATGATGGTTGCTTGGAGCTTGTTGTTGATCTACCACCTTTCCTAAATAGACAGAGCATGCCCTTAAGTCATATTGAACTGTTATGTTAGAGAAATCTCCCACCACCAAATTGTTACTGAAAAGTTTATCTTTACACATCCCACTAGCTGTCACCACATCTACTTTTTTCTCACTGGACTCACCTTCTTTAGAATCAATTTCAGTATCATCTGCTGCACATGTTACCGTACCGTACAACTGCGAGGTAACACGGCTCTTCAAAAAATGGATTAAATCCATTCAAAAGGAATCCTACAAGGTTGAACACTCCTAAAAAAATGGACTATAAACACAATGAGTAACATTTGGAAATGTTTTTAATGTAAAATATGTATTAACTCTGACGTAAAAAGGATTTATAAAAATACGCGAAAATAAAACTACGGAATCAAGATGGCGGTATGGAAACATACCAATAAAATGAAGTGAAACAGGCAAGTAAACCAGATCCTATACCAACATTATCAGATTAATAAGGTATAAAATGGTTAAAAGCAAAGAAGAAGGTGAGAGGAAGAAATTACCCATCAAAAAGTTAAGCCAGAGTCAAACTCAACTAAGCGCAAAAAGTGCATTGCCGAAGGCCTCTAAAAATATGGGGAACAGCAAGGATAAAGACAAAAGCAAAAAGGCGTCAACACCTAGTAGTCAAGTAGGGCCAACAAACAGACTATCAACACAGGCTTTGCTTGACCAGGCTACACCCGATAATAACACACCAAAGC
>JBCAUI010531006.1:0-11319 GCA_038406195.1 Haplosyllis anthogorgicola | reverse complement strand
CATTTCTGTGATGTATTGCTCAAATACTTAATTACCTTTTTAATTGTGAATATTATAGGATTATATCACATCAGTTTCAAATCGATTGAATGAATATCTAATTTTCACCAAAAATGTAACACTTTTGATACCCTTTTTCGGAAAACCGCATATATATGTTTGTTTTCCATGGATGATCACATAATAATGTATTCTTTCAACGTTCAAGTTAATACGTAAATAATACAAACCACAATTGTGCAAACAAGGAGCACTGGATGAAATATGAAGCAACAATTCACTCCTGGTGTAAAAAATATTTGCTGTAATTCACAGATGAAATTAAGGAAATTTTCTGTGCTTAATTTCAAAAGAAATACGATTTTTATACACATCTATTGAAATTCAGCAAAAAAGCCATGCTTAATTTCATCTGTGAATTGCGCCAATTATTAACAAGTGATGACAGAATAGATTGTACAGACTCGTCGTTTCCTTATTTAACGCTTTTGACATTAATTTGTTCCAGGCTGTGAAGACTTTTTTACAACCATAGAAACCGTTGGAAACTTCACAGTGAAGGACGATTTAATTCAAGATGTAAATTCAGCTGAAAATGGAACCAAAGAGTTTACGGAAGCTTGTGGGTAAGAACTAAGTCACGCTATTGAAGGGTTTTCCAAATAAATTCACCAAATTTACCTAATTCACCTAATTTGACAAATTCTTGAGACATTTTAATTGATATAAGGCATGTCCAGCCATTGTTCTACAATTGCAATTATGATACAAACCAAAAATGGTATTACCCTTGTATCAGGAACTGCACTGATTTTGGTTAAGCATACTGATATCAGTATACTACACCTACCAAAATTGGTATCACTGCAACACTTTAAATGGTAGACACACCAAAAATGGTTCTGGTGTAGCTCTTACATAATTAGGAGAATTAGGTAAATTAGGTGAATTAGCATGCCATCGAATTTTGAAAAAAAACCAACATTGTCGCTAGTTACAGTGTTATCTACCAGTTAAATACACCATGTTTTCATTAAGAAATTACTTAAAAAATATAATATATTACAAGTCCGTTCAATCCAAATTGGCAATACATAATTTATTTAAAGTGAGAAGTAACAATTTCTTTTTAACAATTTTTAAATTGAAATAATGAATTCAAAAGTTATTTGATGTAGTGCTAAAACTACATGTACCTATACTGGTATTTCTTCTCCAACCCGCGAGGGTTTACATGTATTACTGTTGGGTAATCTCTTTATCTTTATTTGTAACAGTTTTGTGCACTAAATCGTGATGAAAAATACACTGAACTGAGTACTCTGTCAACGTGAATTGCAACCACCATTAAATCTCTTAATATATGTTGCAGTAAACTGTATGAAGCACTGAAGGAAGGTACAGAGGTGGCTGGAAGCTGTGAAGTGCAGCAGGGGATAGTCACGCACAAAGTAGAGTCCAACCAGGAATTAAAGGCTGCGATAGAAAAATGTGCATTAACACTTGAATTTGAATCGGGTAAGATGTTAATCAGCTAGACAATTATAACTTAAAAGAAACGCATGCTTCACATCTGCATGTTGATACTCATGCACCTTTGCATTTAACAAATTGTACTTCCTACTTTCATGCATATTGTAATCGTATCAGTCACTGAAATTCCATTTTTCTAGAAAGAATTGTAAATCAATATATACACTGAACTTAGTACATTGCCTCAAGACGTTTTTAACGAAACACCCTACATATTTTTTAAATACGAAGATGTCTCAGATGTTTTAGAGTAGTGAAGAGATCATAACGTTCAGCTGAAACAAACGAACATAAATATAGAAATGTACCAGAACAAATGACTTATTTTGTTTTCCAAGAACTTCGCTTCAGTTATGAATTATCCCAGTTTGAGAAACTGTTAAATTATTTCAAATAATTTCACGTTTTTTTAGGTGCAACCAGCATCGTACTGTCATTCCACGTCCTGCTCTTCGGATTAATGTTACTTATGTTGTAAAAAGAAACCTAGTCAGGATATATAATCACTCCGCAGTTTAGTAGAATATGTCCACCGTTTAAGGTTTCTATGCGGCGTGTAATCAATTTTTAAAGCATGTTTATTAAAATGAATAGGAAATGTATGTAGTCTACACTGAGTTGTACAGATACTACAGAAAACTCATTTGTACAGTTCATGTATTCACAGCAATGTCATCCTTATTTGGCACGTCAGAACAAAATCAATTGAGATGAAAATTAGTCACAGCACAAATACCGTTGTTTGGAAGTGTATTTTGCTGACACCCATTTACACAATGTACGTTTCGTAATTCTTTTAAGGATTTCGAAAAGAAATTGAGCTTCTTCAGTAAGATGAGAAATTTAAACGGGTGAACTTTGGTGACTTATTCTGCATTAGACAGAGAACTGATTATATACAGTGATAGTGTTTGGGATGGAGATAAACTAGGGATGGCAAAAGTATTTTCTTAATTTGTCTAATTTCGGGGTATAGAAATTAAAATATAAAAAATCTACAAATACCGAAAGAAAAAAAAAATAAAGAAGAACCTACATGAGGTTGCAATTCTTTACGAAACAATGGCCCTGGTTAATCTTCATCACAAGTGTTACAACTAGTTCCGAAAGCTTTTCCTTCCAAATTATTGTACCCTAGTAATTCAAACTTTTTCTTGTAACAATGTAGAACGTAAGAAAAAAAATTTACGCCATTTCTGACTTGCTCAGTATTAGTTTAACATGGAAAACTATCGAATCACAGATGTTTATGTAGCATTTGTAACTTATGTTACGATAGAGTAAAAAGGTAGTAGCACGTACTCGAGAGTTCACATACCAGATAAAAATAGACAGGAGAAAAAAAACAAGAGTTTATTTACAAAAAAAAAGGGATAGTGTTTGAAGTACCTGGATCAATTGTTATGCAAAAACGTCAAAATAAGTTCTAGTCAGAATGATACATCAGTTAACCGGTTGAAAATAGAGGGAAGATCTTAGACTATTCCGATACAAGTAATAATTCATGCAGCATACTGATAATTTAGATAGATGTATGTGGTATTTATTCAAGACAGCGTGGAAGTTGTGTGACTATTGTCTTTTTTCTTTTTTGCTGCTTTACTCAGTTTAAAACATTTACGTGTAGATTTATTATAAAGTACATGTACATTTAACCGTCTAAATTCCGTGTGGTGATGGCATACGGATAGAAAACGTTGAACAAAATAAAAGGAGATGTTAATCCTGTAAAGAAACAGAAACTTGGTTCCATCCATTTCTAAGTATGACTGGGGGCATATTGCCAAGCTGTATAGAATTGTTTAAAAAAAATCCACAGAAATCGAAAACCAGATTTGATTGCAAATATCAGGGCTACTACTAGTGTGATCAAGTCACGAGTAATCAATTTGTTTCTGGTTTTGTTACATGTACATGTTTGCTTCCTGCTCCTGTTAATACTCTAGATTATTTTACACGACAGATATTAGGTTCAACAACTGAGAAATTATGAAACTGCATTAGTGCCAAAATTCTCGTGCTTATAAAACCATTAGAAATTAGAAGATGTTTCCTTTAATGGAATAAATTCATCCAGCAAACTCGCCCCTTTTCCAGCAGTGGAGTTTCTATGAAGTTGTTTCTATTTTCATTAATGTTGGATTACACTACTGAATTTGTGCCTTCTCTGCCTCAACCAAGGGGCGATCCGGTAATACTACGGACAACATGTTGCAAAGTCAAAGACATTGTTCACTACATGTATTTTAGAAAGATTTAAACAACGTAATGTAATCCAACAAAAAACTTGGAGCATGCTATGTAAGTTCATTTTGTGCCTTAACTGCATTTTCTCCTTGTTGACGATACAAATAAAAAAACCCATACAAGTTCTTGTTTTTCTTTTTTGTTCATATTACAGCTAATCGGAATAAAAAAACTGTTATTACATCCGTAATGTCTGTTCGGGCTATAACTTTTGATTGCCAAAAAAAGAGGGTCAAGTTTGAGTATCCAGGGAATCGAGTCGAGACGGTTCTCATGCTGTGTCTTTGTCTGCGTCTCTCTCTCTACGGGACTGATTACCAATTTCGGGGGCCGATTACATGTTTTTGCTATGGAACTGCCTTTTTGCACTATCCAAAAGATTATCTGCTTACTTTATATTGCAATTATAATAGAGACAAATGACACTGATTTCTTTAAAATTTTATGAAATAACATACAAGTTGAACAGACGCTACTTTTAACTGACCTGTTTCTGGCACAGATGACATTTTTTAATTACAATTTTTACTGGGAAAGGTTGATATTTATGAATGAAAAACGGGTACAAATCATTAAATTGAACACATTTCTATTTATTTCATACATTTGGTAGCATGTTTGACATGTACAGAAACAGAGATGCAGACTCCATTGGGTAAAGTTCAAGGTCAGTTTTGAAATTGATGTTTGGGATTAAGGTCAAAATGTAGGCGAAGGTAATTGTAAGTGAAGGTCATGAACATCAAAGTCATATAAAAACACACTCAGGTCAATCAAATTTAACGTTCTGATTTTTATACGTTTAATAATCCATCAAAGTCTGGGATCTCCGACCCGAGGGCTTTCTCGTTGAGTACGTGTATGTGTATGAGAAAGGAACTGTTACAACAACACTTCAGACAATTACAGTAGCGTATTCTGTTTGCAGTTTCACCCGAGATGGCATTGACACATCCGGGAAAAGGGGGGGGGACACAACTACCATTGTTTCAAGTCATTTGTATATTTTCAGGGTTGAAAGACTACAACTGCTTCCAAAAATAACACAAGGTATAAAATTTTAAAAATACATCTGAAATTTATTTATATTGTGTTATAAGGATTTTATTTCGCAGTTTGCTCAGTTTGGTGAAAAATTCGTTCATGACTTGTGTTTAGGTGGAACAATAAGAGCACTGCTATTTTGACTAGGAGTATCCACGGGAGCCTCTACATTGCCGAGTTGAGTCGTGGCACTTTGTGGTCCATTTACAGGTGCACTGGGCTGGGACGGAGTGTTCTGATGACCAGCAACAAGTATAGTGTTCACTTGGTCTTTAGTAAATGGTCCAAGAAGTGTGTAAGGTTGATGGTACATATTTTGCACACCAGTAACAAGGGCATTGTTTGCCTGCTGTGTTTTCTGCAATACAGGAAAAACGATGCTACATGCCGGATTTGGTAGCATAATTTTACGGTTGGTTTGTGTATTAGGTGATACAGGAGCAATACGACTGCTGATCGACGTATTCTGTGATCTGAGAACAATGATACGACTGGAAGGTTGAGTTTTTGATGCCGATGTGCTCTGTGATATGGCAATGTGTTTACTACTGGATCGTGTATTATATGATTTGGGAATCATACAGCTCTGTGCACACTCCATTTCTGCAAGAAGTTTGCCATTCCTTGGTACATCTTGTAATACAGGAATGTTGCAGTTTGTTTGACTTGCACTGCTCTCAGAAGTAATACCACCAAGTCCAGTAATTTTAATTGCTGTGTTAGTGTCGTCTGAAACACATGTAACATGAGTACCAGTTACATCTACTACACTTGACAAGATTGAGCCGCATTTTGATTCAATGTCCTGACATTCCTCAGTTGCTATTGACGTAACAGAACCTGGTTCGACCTTAACTTCTGTTTCGGTGTTGTCTAAAATAACTGGGGTGTCATTAAAAAATTCTTCGGCTTCCGCGAGATTACTTGTTTCTCCTGCATCGGATACAGATAGGTGTATGCATCTATACAGTCCTCAGCATTAAAACCAGTTGTGCGCTTTGCTATGTCACCAGTCTCTGTGATACAGTATCTTCTGTATTCCTTAGATAGCCCTGCTTTTGTCGACATGGTCCTCATGCATGTTCCAAGTGCATTTTTACCTACAGGGCCATAATCATACCATCGGCCTTTCCTTGGTTTCTTCATTGATTTAATTGGACGCTGGAAAAAATGTTCGAAGTCCTTATTTATTTGGAGCGATAAAACTTAAACGACTTCACTGGGCATCTTGGCGAATCCTGTGCAAATATCATGCAATTTATTTTATTTTGATAATTCTGTTCATTGATCTTTCTTGCATTGTGTGGCTTAACCTTGAGGCATTCATGTCCTGACGTAGTGGCAAAAACTTCAAACGAATTTACTGTAAGGTTGTGCAATCCCTCTCTGCTTCGTTTTGCCAGATAGAATGTCAGGCCAAGTACACTTTATGTTGCAGAACTTCTGGATCCGTGTACATTTTAGCCATGAAATAATCATCGTACAATTTCCTCAAGTCTGATTTTGATATGGGACAAACTTTCCATACTTTAGGATTTTGTTGATTTTTGGCACGTGTGCTCCTTATTCTCTTCAGGAAAATTGTATTGGCCTTTTTGAATTGCCAACCTAGCATCAAGTTAAGTTTTCGGTTGTAAGGTGGTTGCGTCAAGTGCCTATTTAACCCACTTCTAATGTTTATCATTGAAGATTTTCCATATGTTTCTCCCTGGCGGCTTTCTACCACCTTATAGAATTCACACAGTTAATCTGAAAGATTATTCCCCGAAAGAAATTCAAACTTTGGATCCCTCTTTGTTGAGACCAGCCATTCTGAGAAAAAAAGAAAGTATCAAAATAATACTATATCCCTCTCAATTCGAAGGGTTTCTTGCACCTTATTGACTGTAATTTGAACTATTTACTTTACTACAACGTACCTTTCAATAATTTGGTTGTCCATCTTGTTTGGGTCATGGTTGTTTCCGTCATTGATCCTTCTTGTATATCGTCTTCATCGCTGTCGCTCTATCAATTAAAATTAAGGACCCATCCTAGCAAGAGTCACATTTACTGGACATGATGCATACACTTTAATATTGTGATGTCATCAACACAATTAAAAAAAAACTTCAGACAGAAACGCTAAGAAACCTTGCAATAGATGTGCTGCCAACAGTATCCAGTATTAATAGTATAAAACGTTATGTCAAATAAAATATTTACGGCAGATCCAAAATGTGGTACTTTACATGAACAAACATGAGTCAAATATAACTTACTGCTGTGTCTGTACATGAGGAATCTCGCCTTGATTCTCTGCTTCGGGTTGTTGATTCGGTTGGATTGATTTCACAATAAGTGACATCTGCAGCCTCAAGATGGGAACCACTATCCGATTGCTCACCCGATGATTCTTCTTTGATGGGAACCTGAGAAAAATATACAGTAAATGGCTTAAAAATGACAGATTGAGGTGAGCTGGATTCTTCCCTCCCCTCAAATGGGTTATGTTTTCAATGTGCTAGTGTGACCGTCTTTTGTATTTACAACAGTTTTACTGTGTCATAGTTGACGACAGTAGCCAATTCAATACGACTTTAGTGTTTTCCTTATTAACAAGTGATATGGAACTACGTTACTGCAGATAGTGGACTTTGCAAATCAAATCAAGTCGTCTTTCACCTACAATGTTCAAAGGTTCAGTTTGCAATAATTCTGTTTTCTCTTCAACCTGTGATAAGCGACTGGATTTCAGTTGCATGGTTGTATCGAGGCTTGGCATTGTTGAGCTCACTGTATCGAGATCTGAAATTTCATGTAAGATTTTAGCTGCATTCATTTTTGGATGAAAAAATCAAATCATGACACAAAAATCAAAGCAAAAAGTACAAAAAGAAACGTGGGTATGAATAAAACGAGTAAATGTACCAGGCGCTTCCTTCCTTTTCTTCGGAGGTGGTGTTTCCGTTGTCTCATCACTACAGCGTTTGGCACAACCACTCGCACCAGACTGGACAGGTGTAGGTGGAACAAGAGATTCTTTCAAGTTGGTTAACACTGCATGCCAAGACGATAAATCTAATTCCACATCATCACCTAAATAATTCATATTCGAGGTGAGTAAGTGAGTAAGTGACAAAATTACAAATCCAGATGCTTGTTTCTAACTAAATATTAACACAGGTACATGTGAAAGCTGCAGGTAATCCATACTGAACCTGAATTGATGTCAAAATTTAAAAAAAATAGGTCCAGATGGACCTAAGGTCATTTGACATTATCGAAAGTAAGATGATTCAAGTCATAATATCACATGATACCAAAGTGTCCAAGATCAAATCTCCAGATGTGATCTGTGAAATAACACCAATATATATGGCTGTCAAACTAGGAAAATGTGTGGCATCACTGTAACTTTTAAAAGACATAAAGAGGGTATCTAAATACATAAGACTGCCAAATATGAAGCCTCTGTATCTTTAACTGCAAGTCCAGGATCAAGGTTAAAAAACCCAACAAATATGGCTGCCAATTTGAGAATAATGGTCACAGCAACATAATTTTTGCTAGGCTTTGAGATAGGACATAGGTGCATATGTGTGTATGATATGAAGTCTCTGTGATCAGTAGTGTGTTCAGGGTGAGTGTGCACAGACAATGCCAATGCCAACAACGACAACGACAATGACGATGACGACGACAACGACGATGGACGACAGACAATTCATGATTCTATAGGCCCTTTGGCAATTATGCAAATGAGCCAATCAGCGGATAACAACATCACTCAAAACATTATATTTAAAACATTGTAAATTATATTTTCATACCTTCAGCATTTCATCATAAATGCATCTTGTTCGAGGGTTGCTGATCGCTTCAAATACAGTTTTAGGAGCAACTGGTATCAATCCTTTACCCATGTAACTGTAACGCGAATATTTTCGTTAACTGTGTGAAATTATTTTGCAACAAAATGTAAAAAATTTTCGCTTATATTCTACCGTTAATTAGATGGAAATAATAATGACAAATACGAGCGAATTTCATTGTACGGGAAATTTGGTATTTGGCACTTGGGCAATGCAGCCAGTGAGCTCGGACAGTTAAAGTGATGATGTTGTATGTATGTTCTTTTGGAAACATATAAAATACAAAATTATCACCTTTGCAGCGGGATACCATCTTCATATATTTTTCTTAAAATGACAACTTCCTTTTCCAAACCGCAATATCTGCGAAAAGAGTGGAAATTTTACAACCAATTGAAATTTTAATGCTACACTTCTAGCGGCATTAAGATTGAAGTGTGTGGGTTATTGAAATAACACAAGGAAGCAACAACTTGAATATTGTCCAAGACGTAGGCTTATTATCTATTTTACGAAATTACTAATTCCATTCTTTACTTACATCCAACCCCCAGTCATCGATGCTTGCTCCTCGTACGGCCGACTTATTTCTATATTGGCAATATGCACTTTCTGCAAATAACGAGTTTATCCACTTACGTAATTACGTAACAAATGAAGTAGTTATTTTTAATTTCCTTGTTGTGTAATTTTCTATGTATATCTATATATGTATAAATGTCTTACTTCTAGCAGGAGTTCTGATGCTGCCTTGTCTGCTATGTCTAAATACTCTGCCTCCAATCGTTCCTCTGGGCAAAAAAACACCGTTCTTTATATATGCGTACTTACAGAGAAATATGACAAATATACCTCTAGTATTAGGTTATAAGTTCATAGCGTCACTTAAATTTCTCGATATATTATTCCATCATTCTCATTCTAAATTTATATTTGCTATTGCTGCATAGAAAATCGGCATTCAAGTTATCAGCATTTATTTTGTACAAGTAAGCATTAAAAATTCTTATATTCTACTAACCTTCAGAGACCGGTCCATCAATACCACAAGCACTTTCGCTCTTCTCACCTTCACTTTCCTGCGATACGCTGTCATCTACTGTTTCCGCATCATTAGACTTTTTATCCTCACCTTCTTCACTGTTTTTGTTGCTATCTTTATCTTTAAAGGCATCCAAGTCGAGACTTTTCATTTTCTGCATTAGTCTCAATTTTAATTTTCCCATCTTGGTCTCTTCTGGTTTTTCTTCGGCAAGAGTTTCTTTCCGCTGGGCGTCTTCCATCGAAGAAAAACTGGAAGATTTTAGGAATTTTAAGAGCCTTTCTTTGGCGTTAGCTTTACCACCAGCAACCGGCTCGGAAAGAGGCACTAGGCTATCAATTTCAGAAGGGTCAATCACTTCTATTTCATCCATTGCCACTGAGTCATTCATTACGTTATCTTTGTTTTCTTTTTCTTCCTCCGTTTTTTCGTTGAGTTCTTTTTCCTTCGTTTCTTTGTTCTTGCTTATTATTTCCTGACTAGTTTCACTACAAATGTAATCTGTGAAATCATCGTTATCCAATTCTTCGCGTTCCGAAGACGTTAAGATATCATCTATTTGCTCTCCGTCTTCTACATCAATCGAGCCACGAGGAGACTGACTAGTGGAACTGGACTTAGATACCACTGAATTCTTCTTTTTCCTCTCTTCGTACCATTCCTTTCGTTCTTCAACGAAACTTCGTACTCTCTTTATAAAATTACTTTCACCCTTCGAATTTTCTTCTGATCGTTGTTTTATTTCGTCAAAAATAGTTTTATGAGGCGTTTTTACAGGTGATCCTCCAGGTGTTGCCGATTCATTTATTTGTTCTTCATTCTGGTGAGATTCCGTATAAACCGGCAATGTTAATTTGGACATAGGGGCACATTGAACTTTCCTGTACAACATAAACTGATGCAAACATGCCAGTCGCAAAGCTGGTACGCTGTCAACTCCATCCTCTTCATTCAAGCTTCGGCAGTGAATAATAGTTAACATGCATTGATCTAATTCTGAAAAGTAAAGGAAACGAAATTCACAATTTATTTCCGTAATTGTATTTTATTAAGCATGCATTTGTCTTTCGAAAATACAATGTATTGGTATATGTAATACTATTTTTAGTCACAAATTGCCAATTGATTTTGTGACTGAATTCAAAACATTTATCGGAAAGTAGGACAGGTACATACAGCTGGTCATAGATTTTTTGTTGATATAAAATATTGTTGAGTAGCATCAATCGGTGGTGAGGCGGAGTGAATGCAAAGAGCAAGTGAAAGCTTAAAGCCATTTCTACTAAGGCCTAATGTTAAAATATCATGTACTGGAAATTTAGATCTTTGTCTTTTTAAAGACACATTTTTCAACGAGTGGCCCAATGGTTTAGAAAGAACTGCTTTAATCAACAAGGCAGTGCTTAACTGTTCCAGTAAATATGCATACAGAGATTTACTAAACAAGATTTTCAGTATGAAATATATAGAAAGATGTATCCAAGTGAAATTTATAATTGATAATGACTTGGCCATTTTACACCCCCACTTAATTCCTTTAATAACTTTTTATGATGCACTGATTTTAAGATATGTGTGCCCTAATCTGTTTGAAACAGC
>JBCAUI010530995.1:0-11320 GCA_038406195.1 Haplosyllis anthogorgicola | reverse complement strand
ACATTTTACCCGGTCTACCCGGGTAATTCTTCTCGTTGTCATTTTTTCCAGCAGAGGAAAACACATGAAATTCGGGGCGGGGGGGGGGCGAAAAAACAAAAACCTTTAGAACACTGGAAATTTTCGCAATTTCCCTATCAATGAAGTATTTTCCGACAAATTGCTCTGTTCACAACTTTCATATTCCAATTTTTTCAGCATCATTCCGCGCAGCATGCTTTCAAGAACATGCAAATTTGCGTATGATTGTCATTCATCTCATCAATTCAAGCTTATTTTGTTGCCAGTAATACCACCCATAAGTTTTATAGTTTAACTTATAATATCTCCATGTTCAAGATGAGACATCAATTGAATACAACATATTACAATTAGGAATTTCTAGGACATAGTTATCACAGGGAAAAGATCTGAAAAGGAAAACAAAGGGAATTTTATTTCATTTGAAGCGAGGCAACTATCTTTATTTGAAAGTGAATTAACAAACTTCGGTAAAAATATTGTTCACCCGTACATTTTTGGTTTTGTTGTCTATCGAATGAAATTCGGGTAGGTGGGGTGGGGTAGGTGGGCTGGGTGTGTGGCACTTGACAGATACCAACAGAGACAACCGTTCCAAACTCAAGAATTGTCAGAATTTGGTTTGGCGATGAGGGGCGCTGCCCCCTGTGACCCCTGGTAATCCCTATTTAGGGGGGAGGGTGCAAAAAAAATGGGTCACTTTTTAAAGGTAAGGCTTTTATGTTCAATTGTAAAACATTTTCTTTGGGTCAATATTTTCATAAATTGTAAATTTTTGGAATTGGGGAGCTTTATTAATTGGTACTGGTTGATTTTATAAACTTACTTTCAAATGTATACCATTATCAGTTTGGTGGGGTGGGGTGGTAGATGGGGTGGGGCCATTCGATAGACATGCGGCCAGAAGGCTGTCTCGTTTTTTCTGTTGGTTTTTTTTTCCATCAGTGCGAAGGTATCATGGTTATTATTGTGGTGTGATTTAACTTCCCGAGACTCGATCTTTAGGTGATTAATGTGTCGCGATAATCTGTTAAATCTGATTAGCCGTTTAGATTTAATACAGTGTATCTTGCTTCACTTGAACACGGATAACTCGAAACTTTTCGATGCATTCATACAATTTCTATTCAAAATCCATTGGTTAAGTAAACTAGGAATTTGTGTGCACCTCCTTGAGGTTCGAGTTGAGTATTGTAACTGTAGATTGATGAATGATCGATCTAGCAATGTCATTGTCATTTAAGACATTCCATTTCACTTATTTGCAGACTGTAACTTTTTGTGTGGAACGACTAAAGATCAAACATGGCAAATCTAGCTCAGAAGAACTACCCTCCCGCTGAGGACTATCCAGATCTCAGCAAGCACAACAACTGGATGGCCAAATGTTTGACCCCCGAGATCTACGCAAAGTTACGTGACAAGATCACACCCAACGGTATCACCATTGACCAGGTACGTTCGTTACGGTTCATCATGACCTTTTACTACAGCTAAAGATTTGACTAGCTATGTGGAATTTCTGTACCTGTCATTTACGACCACCGAGTTTTACAACCTCCTGTCATTTGGGACCAGATATCACAGAACCAAAATGATAATTTCCATTTAAATTAATATGTGTTTTAAGGGCATCTGTTATTTACGACCATAAAAATTGGTCCAAACGGGTGGTCGTAAATGACAGGTTTCACAGTACTGAAGATGTAAGGACGCGATAAATTGTTTGCGCAGGATGTGATTACACGAACCGTCTTGTTAACAGGTGATCCAGACCGGTGTGGACAACCCCGGCCATCCCTTCATCTTCACGGTGGGATGCGTCGCTGGAGACGAGGAGTCCTACGAGGTGTTCAAGGACCTGCTCGACCCCGTCATTGACGGACGTCACGGCGGTTATCCACCAGACAAGAAGCACCCCACAGGTTAGTAGGTCTCTTAGAAATTAATCTGATTTAAATGACCCCCCCCCCCAACCAAACAAAAAACGACGTACAGTTTCATTAAATGGAGACATATTTCCAATGATGACAACCCGTAAAAAATTGGTCTTCCAAAGTTCGTAACCAGTGCCATAATTAGAGGGGGATAAGTTATTTAAAATTTCACCCACGCAAAGTGCCCACCAAATGTTGTTTAAATTTTGACCACATATTTCGCTTGGAATATCAGTTGAATGTTAAACAAGAATGCCCTCGGAAATACTGCTGCTAAATGTAAGAGTTCTAATACGCAGATATGGACTGGAAGAAGCTGACGGGTGGTCAACTCGATGACAAGTACGTCATCAGCAGCCGCGTCCGAACTGGCCGCAGCATCAAGGGCATCTGCCTGCCCCCTGTGTGCACACGTGGTGAGAGGCGCAAGGTCGAGAAAGTCGTCACTGAGGCCCTTGCTGGGCTCACCGGAGAGTTCGAGGGCAAGTACTACCCTCTCAGCACTATGTCGGAAAAGGACCAGGACCAACTGATTGCAGACCATTTCCTCTTTGACAAACCCGTATCCCCACTGCTTACCTGCGCTGGTATGGCCCGTGACTGGCCCGATGGAAGAGGAATCTGGTAAGAAACCGTAAAAATCCTTGATTCATTATGCCAAATGACTCGAAAGTTACAGTACTAGCCAGTGAATCTTTAATCAAATCATACGTTGTAGTCCTCAACGTCAAAAAACGGACCATAGTAATCAAAACAGAAAAAGCAAATTACACAAAACAAACGACAAAATCTAATGTGATTTTATGACATCATTGGATAACGGCTATGTGTTTGATGCAGAACTTTTATCATCAATTAATGCATTTATTCCAAATAAACAGCCTTGATCAGAAAGTGGTTTGAGAGTCTTCTCAATATGGACATCAGGTACATGTATGTTCTGGTTACAAACTTTCATAGTGCAACATTTCACGCAATCTTACCATTTCAGGCACAACAAGGACAAGACTTTCCTGGTATGGATCAACGAGGAGGATCACACTCGTATGATCTCCATGCAGAAGGGCGGTGACATGGTTGCCGTCTTCAAGAGGTTCTGCGAGGGCATTTCAAAAGTATGTATCAAGTTGCATTCGTAGTTGAACCAATTTACTACGTTTCGAAATAGTTTGCAATTGTTGCTGTATATCGAACGAAAGCACTGCTTCTACCGTTACAACGTCATAACATAACGTCGTAACTTCTGACATGACAACGTAAAGAATTTTTCCTTCAGTCTCTTAGTTGCTATCAGGGGTCGCATTAGCACTCGCCCGCTCGCCCGTGGCTGGTTGATTTGAGCTCCGGGCGAGTGGATTTTGTAAAGTTCTTGCCCGAATGGGCTGATGGACATTTCAGATTGCCATGCCCATCAAGAAATTTAAACGGCGCACTCGTGTAATCATTTGATCAACTGGACAGCACAAAACTGGATGTGTTCTTTCTTGTCTTGTGTTCTGTCTTGTCTTTTAAATGTGTGTTTTAAGTTATGTACACACAAAAGTTCTAAAACTTTAAACACACAAGTGCTGAAATTTCAATCCTTTCATTATTTTTCGCTCATGCTCCGTTGTGTAACCTCAATCCACTTGGGCGAGTGAAAATTTTTCCGGGCGAGTAACTTTCCAGACCTACTCGCCCGGACTCTCAAGTGGAATTCAATTCTTAGTGCGACCCCTGTGAACAACTTACATCAACACACAATACAGTGGCCAACTACAAATTACATCATGTCTATCTGTCTGAATGGATCCGGGGTAAAATACGGGAGCCGCTGGTGGTAAAAGCTGTGTTAATTCGTACCAGATAACATAAAGTACAGATCACACCCTCCACGAAATACCAAAGAGTTCGAACGCAAAGTCAAAGTCAGTAGAACAATTACTTTATGATCCGCTTTCAGCAACAACTTCTCCTACAAGACTTGGTAATTCGGGGTCAGGATTTTTTTTGCAATCCTCTCAGGTAATTACTGATATTAAAAGAAAATAGCAAACATAAACATCTGCATTTATTTTCGTGAACAGAACATCTGAGCACTCAATAACTATTCTGCGGCATTCCAATCTGTAAAATGAGACCCCGTCACTAGGTGATAAATATTTTTTGAAAATTAGACCGTCCTAACCTGATCTTAACATGATTTAGCCATCCGATTCTGGTAAAATATACCAGTGGCTAGAAGGTTTGGAATCGGTGCGTAAGTTGGCGACTTGTGTTGCAGTCTCTTTCATACTTTACGACAAAAAATCTACTTTCAACATTTTATGTCCCAATGAACTTCCGACAATTCTCCTATTTGTTTTTTATCTGCCCTTTTTACCCCGAAATATAAACATTCCCACACAGTCAATTAACTTTGTGTAAACTTGGTGGTGGGAGGGCACGAAACAAAGTAGCGATTATTAAACTGTTTGTCAATGAGATCCGAATTGTATTGTGTTCAGTCTAATGGTTTATTCCACCCGTGTACCGACACACGGCTATAAAAACTTGTATACGTACATACATACTTGGGGCACAGCCAAATTGGGCAAAAATACTTTATTTCTGTGACATGACAGAATTGCTCTTACGAAGGGTCGCCAAATTCTATCCTTTGTCTCCATGTATATAACCTCAAGGATGAACTTCCGACTAATTTATCGACACATAAAAGCACAACGAATAGCGACATAACCGTCTTCATTATGGTTCTGGTTCAATGAGGTGGGTCTCAATTTAAAAATTGTCTTAGTAATTTATAATTATACCTACAACTGTGCTAAGTTGTACCGACAGCCAGTTAAAGTGAACTGTCTTTGCCTATAGTGTCAAAGAACCAAAATGCGACCATTTGGGCGAATCTGGTTTTCATGTACAAAAAGCCCTCACTTTCAAGAACTTTGAAACTGAAATATCTGAATTACATACTATGCAAAATGGATAAACACCCCAAGCAAAATCCTTTCTTTTCTCCCATTATAGTCGTTTTGCCATTTCTGTTCATATTGGTAGTCGTCCAGATGGCACATTCAAAAGCGAAGTCCCCTGACTACACTAAGAACACGCACCTGTTTACATACACAAGCAATCATTCCCTCTCTAAAAGACTTATAACCCTGAGGTACAAACACTCGTGAAGTCATACAATAACAAACAACTTGTTAAAAGCCATTAAACTAAGGTCACCATGCCGTCAATGGTAAACAACAATGATCTAAACAAATTCGCTGCAAATTAAAATCATTGCACTCATTTTCAATTTGCACTACAATGTACTCATTACTGAATCCATACATTTAAGATTTGCCAAGGTGGTTTACGCAACAAATAACTTATTGTTTCCCATTACTTTACAATGTAATACCTTTAATCGATTTTATTTGTATGAAACTCTAACTATAAATGCATACAGTTGCATACAGTTATTACTACAAGCACAAATTCGAAGATTTACGATTTCATCTTTTACCGCGTTCTCTGAAATTTAATTACAAGCGACATTTCTTGTCACAGACAAACATACTTCAATATATATATAAATGCTGAAAAAGAAATGGGGGTGAACTAAAATAAGGGCAAACGACTGCTATAGGTCAATGGATAACAGATTTTATCTCTCGGAGATGGAGAGGAATCATGAAGGTCCTAACGGCCTAATATATCACAGGATATTTCATAATGATCAAGTTTTGCGTGGGGGATTTTTTAAAAGCAAACCATTGCCCTTACCATAAAAGAAATTGGACCCGTGAAAGAATTTCAACGATAATTGTGTAGATAAGATATAAAACCGGTACTCACCATCAGCTGTTGGTAACATATTTCCGTCACGCCGACATTCATCCATCTTAACATACACTGCACTCAATCTACAATAGTACGAATTGAAGCATCACTTGAAGGTACTACTTGTTAATGCAATACATTAAAAACAAGGTATCCGAAAAGCGCATGCAACCACACACTTATTATTTTGCCTGCTGGATAAGACTGCATGTTCGCGCCTTCTTGCAGAAGCACGTAAAATAAATATTATTCCACGTAATATTATTCCCAGAAATATATTTTCAGAGAAGGTACTGCCATCCTTACACATGCAGCTGTAGGTAACTATCTGCAGTACACGACAGAAGGTACACATGGATACATGGGTGAGTCATCTATAGAAATATTGCGTTATTTATCAATAGTCTGACTCATCAGCCTCAATCATTGAACAGGTTTTATGTCTACAGGTAAAGTGACAGGATGGCCCCTGGAATATTGCGATGACAACATACTATATTTGGTGCATGATTCCCCAATACTGTTTATGTTGGTTGTTTATAAATTTATGCTTGAAGTTGCCGTTTATTAAAAGCAGATTAAAAATGAGGAATCTACAAAACTAAATAAAGTTCATTTCATTCAAAAAATCTCAAGGGTTCAATATTCTGAAATGATGTACTGAGTTTAATTTCCTTGCCAAAACTTCGCTTAAAAAAATAGCGTACACAAAGGTACAAGAAAGTTAAATCCCCATTTCCCTTCTTTTTAGGAGCAGGTCTGCGCCTTGATCTACTTGCATACATGTATTGATTGGGACCCCTGGCTGCAATGATGACTCATGCCGATTTGTTTTGGTAACACACTGACATCTGGTGTTACACAGTTACCTCGGGACATTGTGAATATCTAACTGTGACTAGTGCTACCTTCTGGCGTTAACATGACATAAATCGCAGGAAAGTTGTGTATCCTTTCCAAAATATTTATTTAAATCCAATGGCAAAAATCTTCTTTTAAATTAAAACAACTTTCGGTGCAAGTCATTTCGCAACGGGCTGCCTGCTATTGTCAGCAATGAAGTATAGCAGATTGCCAAAATACACAATACTGATATTGAGGATTCCTAACCAGAATTTAAGTTGGATATTGTTAAATGGCATAACCAGGTCTGTGTAACGGAGGAAGATCACGAAGTCATAGGGATTCCTGTACAATCATACCTGGAAGGGTTGATGTCCTTTTTGCTCAGGTCGTGCCGGACTCTCTCACCAACATGTCGATAGATTTCTACCAGTGCATTTACTGCTTCCTCCCTTACCTGCATGACAATTATTCATTTTCATTATTAAAACATTGTTAATTCATTTTCGTTGCATAAACATTATTTAAGCTGGTCCAGTGTGAATAACAGATAATTAAAGGATTAGTCTAATGCGCTTACTGCACTAGCATTGGCATTTGTTGAGGGTTCTTCACCCTCAGCACAGGGACAGAAGATATGCAAATTTTAAACAGCAATACTAGCCTGACTTACTGTCACAACTTATCTTATCATGACTTTGCGAGGATCCTTGAGATTGAACGGAATGTGACATGTTCGCTTCCCTGTTACACTTAGTAGAATGTGTTCATGCAATTTAGCCTTGCTGCCCGTTTTGTAAGCTATCCTGGACACGTTATCATACTTACTGGCGCACTTTGGTCTTCTACCAGTTTGACAATATGGTTCACTATTTTGGAAAGACTTAGTGTTCTGGCACCATAACTGAAACAAATAATACAATCAGTTATTTTACATAAACAAGTGTTGATAAATCGAGCTTGTCTTTCTAGCATGTCTTTATCTGGATATTCTGGATTTCCAACATGTTTGTGTTACACAGCGCCACATCTCGGTAGTTCTAGGCCTAACCACTTCTCATGGTCAAATTTACATATCACAAGCATGTTAACAAATTGCGGGCCTGTATGTTAAACAATCATACGCCTTTGTCAAAGTCAATTATCGAAAATGTCCTGAAAGTCCTTAATTACTGCCCAAAATATAAAAGGTGTGCCAAGTTTGGGTGAACAGCATAATTTTCAACTCCTCCAAACAACAATTACGTTCACTTACTGATTTAGTGTTTTCTGCAGGCAAATTAATACCGACTCCCGCACTCTCCACAATTTATGTGTAAACGCTCCCATAATGCGGTCAAATACAAACTGAAATTACATAACGGTAACATTTCATATTATATTGACAAAATAGTGCAACATGTCAGCCAAAATCTATCACAAAATTAACAAATATTCTCTACATGCACTGAGGAATGCAATAATGTAGAATCCACCCCTGTTCAGACAACTGACAGATAATTGTTATTTAGATACGGTTACTCACTGGTTTAAACATCAAATTAGTCTTTTGGTTATAATACGAGAAATTTATTAGTATTTACCTGATGTTATAAAACGTATTACCAATCTCTACACTTATTTTAATCTTTCCTTACTTGTAAGGAAAGATTAACATTTATTAAAATGATGAGATGGTAATTTTGCATTTGTATTTCAGGGATTATTAAATCTACCTGCACACGGCAAAAAAAGCCCTCACACTTTAATAAATATAACACTTCTGACTGCGAGTTTATTTGCGACAGTGTGAGTGGTCTTCAGAAACTAAAACAGTATTGCACAAAAATTATTTACATTCTACTTTAAGCCTAAAAACATATTGTACCTGTGGTGATGAAGCAGGAACCATCAGTTTCAGTAATACTTCTTGTGCTCCCTCTCGTACCTGCAAATATACAAAAAATACATTCAGTAATGTTTATGTGCTGATATGTTCTGGGCATCTTGGTCTGACATACATGCATGCATCATCCCCTTAGGATTGTACCAACCGTCTGTTTAATAATTTTAATTTCCATCAACTACGTAATGGGGACTCCTAATGTCATTAATAATCTTTTGTGACAACTTTTTTGTCTCCACCATGCACATGTGCAGTAGAACCTGCTTTAACAAGCCACTGCCACGTTTACGGCCAATATGTGGGTTTTTTTCTCATAGATAACTCATTAAAATCACCAATGCTTTGTGAAGTCACCTGTCATTTACGCCACTTTACGTTGCGAGTAAGGGTGGCTCCTCAAAGCAGGTTCTACTGTAGTTGTTGTGCACAGTATCTTTCTGGTCAGCAATGCACATGTTAAAAAACACTCATGATTGATGTCGAGGGTATCATGCATATCATTAAAGGTAAATATTCATGTGTCAATATCACAGGTCAGCAGGTCATCCATGATTAGTTTGGGCAATATGTATCTGTAGTATAATCTGAGTGCTTGGGCACAGGGATATGTACATGTTTGGACTATTAAAACCTGATCTCAAGCCATATATCTCTCAGTACATGTATGTTTACGGTCATAAATCTGTGTGCACTTTCATCTTGGTTTACATAACAAAAATGTCATCGAACCAAAATATCAAGTAGATCTGCAATGTTATTGTGGGACTGCTCTGAACTGTAGTCCACAAAGGATTTTTGTTTTGATAATGACTTTTCGCAAGGTGCTAGACAATGTCGTTCTCAATTAAATGTAATTCAATGTATTGCAATTATTTAGATGATTTACTTTTTGCAATTACATGTATGTATCTTGTTAATCATGATAAAAGCCGAATATAAACAACATCCTTTGAAACGAAGACGGAAAATATTACATTAGAACCTGTATTGAGCGACACTCAACTTTCCAACTCGAAAGTGTCGTAAACGGCCGGGGCACCTAAACTGGATTTAACCGCTTTGCGTACAGTAGAAAAGTGTTGTGAAAGGCAGAACGTCGCCCAAGACAGACGTCGTTCAAGACAGATTCTACTGTATTTCCCCTATTTTGAGAAAGCATGTGTGTGCATATGGGAGGGTATTAATGTGTAAATGTGTTTTATGTTTGTGTGTGTGCGTGCATGTCCAAGAGAACAACTGCACACTCCCAGGCAATCAGTCTTGGTTTTTTACATCGTTACTAGGGGTGTCAAACTGTGCTGTTCACAGGGACCGGTTAACCATAGCTGTTTGACCGGTTAACCAGTCTGGCCCGGTCTTTGGAATAAGTTCCAAAATATTTGAAAAATTTTCAACAAATTGTAAGTTGATGCTCATAAATATGCATGCATACTATGTGACTGAAAAAATTAAATTCTGAGACACATTTAAGGAGCCCTTTCATTAAAGAAAATAGATACTATTTGAAACTGACAAGAACTTTTTTGTCTTATCTCCTGAAATTTAGCACTAAACTGCAGAAAAATAAGTTGAAAGTCTGTCAAACAAGTGGCCAGGATTGACCACGGTCCACAGTTCATCACTAATTGGGACCGGTCCAAGCAACAGACCGGTTAACCGGTCCAGCTCGGTTAACCTTGACACCCCTAATCGTTACACAAAGATCAGCCTTTAATCATGCAAATCCCCACTTTGACAAAGGCTTAATGGCCTAATTCCCCACCAATGATTAAATTTACAACAATAATATTTAGCTACTGTGATCCAGATAAAAAGGCTTTGCATTACACAGTATTACACAACACATCACCAAATAAAGAGCCCGAGAAGCATACATTACGGTATGTACGTATGACAATTTATTTGTGTCCTCCGGCCGGAACATACATCTCTATGTGAGCCATAAACTTGACATGTGAACAAGTCGTATTTGTTCAGCGACACCTCCATCTACCTATGTACATGTGTGTGGCTCATAGCGATGACCATCTCTCCTACCTAACCGTATCTGGCTACAGGATCAAAGCCTTGTTAAAACTATGCTATATGATATTTGTAACTCTTTTACTGCGGCCATATGAGGTCTGTAATGGAATAATTCACAATTCTGCTTTGTAAGAGGTAATTGATAAGTGGGGCATCATGGTCAAACAAGTTACCACGTCAGACTTAGATGTTTAGACCAAAATTACAATGGTTTCCAGGTATCCTGAATTTAATTACGATTCAGTGTGTATTGGATTCCAAAATCTCCTTTTCCATGTAAATAAACCAATATTTATTTAAAAGTCTTGTACATGCACCAATGCGCACCGCACACACAAATGTCATGCACACAATCCCTGCTTTGTGTCTGCTCTCGCTAATCGGTTTACAAAAGTAATGAAAAATCCAATGCGACATCCAAATACAGGAATTTATCTCATGTGTGGCACTTATCATCACTGGTGACTTTAACAGCACAACGGTTAATAGTAAATACTCATACAAGTTCACCAAGGTACTTTCCCATTTATCTGTTTGCATTTGTCTACATAAGCGTATCGTGTGTTATGACCTATTATCTATTTCTGAATGCGAAGTCAAATTTTACAAACTCGGACGGGAATAAGTTAATTACTTCCCTTCATTAATAATTAACTAAATGCCGGGGTATATTTCTATAAACTGTGTAATTTTAAGCATGTAGTGCATGAGACATAAGATTAATGTCTAGGTATGCACCAGCATACACGGCCTTCACCCCCCAGCACACCACTACCAGCCTAACGGTCAGCCTTGACCT
>JBCAUI010530984.1:0-11321 GCA_038406195.1 Haplosyllis anthogorgicola | reverse complement strand
AGTATCATGTATATATCTAGGTCATAAATTCAAACACCCAGTGATACAGTGTGCAGGCAAATTTTCATGTGTGTGTGTGTGCACCTGCGTGCATGCATGCATGCATGCGTGTTATTTAGTAAGCGTGCGTGCGTGCATGTTCTTTAAATCAGCACAGGTCCCACGGACCTATCTTTTGTACTTTAATTCGACAGTTGATACTAATACTTGAAGTTTACTCTAGCAAGGGTTTAATATCTGAGAAATAACTCTTGGTAATTTGCCTGATGTGTCCACTGCAAATTAAAAATAATTTTGTTTTTATTTGCTCTGTTAATTACTCAAAATTATATTTTTATTATTTAATTTTTCCTGTAAAAAAAGTGCTTATTCTGCATGAAGATGTGTTCATGGTTTGATAAGCAAATAATATGATAACATTTTCTGCCTATATTTTATTATGTGCCGAACTGACAATTAAACTCTGATACTGAAGCTAAATTTTACAGCACAATTCAATAAACCAAATGTGATGGCCGCTAAGAATAATCCCAATTAATGCATGAGGCCTTAGGGGTAAACATTCTTGGTTTATTAAATTGCCCTGTTATAAGTTATGTTTAACGTAAATTAGTTTCGTGTGGATGTAAATAGTTTTGCCGTTTGCTTTTTGGCCTGTGCGCATTTAAAGATGCGCTCATGCTGTTGAAAATCAACGCACACGTTAAGATACGGGAAATGGTCATATTTTACAAAGGCTGATGTATAAAAAATTCAAGTTTTACCAATTTTTTGCTGCAGAAACGTCTCCTTATTAGTCTTGAACAATACTGTTTTTAATTTTGTAAATGAAGAATTTATCTCAATCCGATATGCAATTTCTTATGAGATGAATTCTTCATTTACTAACTCAAAAGCGTCCGAGAGGAATCTACTGTCTATAATACTGTTTTTAATTTTGGATAAAATTTTTTGGCAAGGTCTAATTGATACTCATTTTCAAACGTAAGTTATATTGTAGCTCGGCCTTTGTTGAAATATGAAGATTTCTGTTTTTGACTTGAAAACATGTATTGGACTATTGGTATTTCCAGGGTTTCCAGGGGTAAAGATTTTATTATCAGCAAATTATTCCAAACCTCATGAGCTTGTATTGTATTGTTAGATTTGTACTTGGTGAGAGTTGAAATCCCACAAAGCTTAAAAGAGTATTTCACGCTGTCATTATTCGTTCTTGTTGTATTTGTCATGATAATGTCATTCCTAATCTCATGGGAAAAATATTTAAAATTATTTTCCAAAATTACTCTTATTTTTTCAAACGTCAGTCATTTTAGTTGAAGTGTATTGCACTGTACATTTATAGTTTATTTATCTTACAGTAAGCATTCAGAGGTGCAGGTTTATCTTTTCAAAGCGTATACCCCAACGCTGTACATACTTTCTGCTTTATATCTTGCAATTTTTGGTTTTTTTCGTAATGTAACATGTGGACCATGTGTCAAATGCTTGTAAAATTAAGTTCTACCATAGGCAGGTTAGTAACCGGCGAACGCCCCCAGTTATAGCCGAACGTCCCGCTATTATTCGTGTTTGACATGTCAGAAATCTATACCAGATGACGTACGCCAATAATTAATCTGCCTACCTTTATATATATTTAATATACATGTATCTGTATCTTTGATGTCAACAGTGCGCAGGACTAGATAACCTAATTAAGAATTTACTAACATATCTTGGAGAGATACGTTTTATTTTTGCAATTTTTTTTCAAATATTTTCTTATCTGTTTGTATCAATTGTAAAAGTAGAGGTGGAAAAAGGCCAGTGGAATTTAAGCTGAAGTTTTAGTTACTGGGAAATTGTTGAATAAACTCTTGAATAGTAGTGTAAAATCTTCATGTGCTTGCTGTCAAATGTAGAGATCATGTCTGTAGTTTTTGTAAGTTTTGTACCAAGTAAAACCTTAAATTATGTGTATCAATTTTTTACGATCTGCAAAGGACTAAAGGCAATAGGGAAACAATTGTCTGTGTTGGAGGAAAGAGTGAAATGGATTATCACCGTACTTATTTCAGTTAATTCAGGAGAATTTGGGAGTGTAGATTTTACAGTCTAACCGTCACGTTTTCATAACCATGAACACTTGCGCCATCTATGTAAATGTCACTTTTTAGCGTTTACGTTAGTAGCTGAACCTACCACATGTATGCCAGATAGTGGATAAATGCTTATACTGCATTAATTTACAACTGGGTCACTTTCTATTGTTCGTAGCGGTACATTGATTTCCAGGAATAGACAGTTAACTAGCCAATGCGTGAAAAGTGTAGATTATTACAAAAAGTGTAGATTATTTTGAAAAGTGTAGATTATGTTTGGAAAAGTGTCCATTATGTTGTAAATTAAGTGAAATAACATGACTCAGAAGTGTAGATTAACGGCTAATACTCGGGCTATGCCCTCGTATTACACGCCGTTAATCTACACTTCCTCGTGTGTTATTTCATACCTAGCGTCTTTGTTTATGGAAACGTACTGAACATTATTTTTTAAATTGCGTGCGCATAAGGTCATGTGTGCATCAAAGTGGAGTCATTCATCCGTAAAGCCAAAGACAGTGACACATGAACTTTAATTGAAATAAATACGATGAATTATGGAGTGCGCCATACATCAATGGTGTTTTATGATGAAGACTTGTTAACAAGTTAGTGAACTTGTAGGACTGAAAATGCTAACAAATGGAAAGAAACGTTTTATTTATTCGAGGAGTGCGGCAGAAGTTGTCTGAACAGCAAGTGTTAAAATAACACAGAAAAGCTGTGCGCAAATGTGAGATGAACACGCTTTGCATATTGTACAACTTTTGACATTCTCACGCATACATGTAGTTTCATACATTTGTTAATGATACACCTAGGAATCACTTACCCTTCAGACAGTTTCTGCTGTACATTGCATTGTTATGGAGCAGTTTCTTGCAATAGGTTGCCATGCCGACCAGAATTGGTTGCTATGCCAACCTGTTGCCAAGGATACTGGAAAAGTAGTAGCTTAGTAAGTAAGGGAGAAGCGATTCGGTTGAGTTGTGCCAAGCCGATTCCCGAATTGCACTCTATTGTTGCTATGGTAACTATACGATTACCTTGGCAACCAGTTGATTACAAACTCACAATCTGATGTTACTGTACAGCACTCTTTGTTATGTGACACTAGTGAGATGAAGCTACATGGGGATTTTTTGCGCTATATCTTGTAACAGCAAGGTTAAGCACATTTTGTATCCCAAGTACAGTAAAACTCCTCATTTACGACCACCCTTCTTTACGGCCATGTTGGCTCCAAACATTTTCTTCAAAACTATCAAAATACAGTCCTTCTTTACGGCCACTCCTAATTTACGGCCAAATTTAGTGAGCAAATTGGGTGGCCGTAAAGGAGGAGTTTTACTCTATGTACGTTCCTGGAAGGTAGCATAAGGTGAAGAAAGACTGTTGAAGAAAAACGCCACATTCACAGCAAACATTATGCTATACCATACACAATCGACCACATTTTTAGACGTTTTCATGTGCGGAAGAAATAGAAGTGCTAAACCTTGATCGCATCAATGTGCAAAAATCATGGGATTTCACTTTGAAATCCTCTTGATGATGCCCTCCCCATTGACAGCGTAAAATCATGTAGCTAAATCTTACAAATGTAATATTTTTTATGGGGCTTATATCTTAGGTTGTCAACGGCGCGAAATCCAAGACATTCAATCTGTGTTAGTTATATTATGTCGGGCTTTGTAGGTCAAACATGTTTCATTAGGCAAAACCATAAATTTACATGTATTGTGTCGGAGCACTAGTTCGTGCTAAATCTAGAGCAATACTGGGGAGTAAAAATGGTTCAAACTATTGCGCTATTTCAATATATACTTCACGCTATTTTTCATAGACTGAACTGTATTGCTCACGATTCACGTAATGCAGGCTTTGCGCTGAATTCAATGCCGAGCTAACGTGTAAGGCTTATTACGGAAATCTTTAAACGTTTTGAATGGAAAAGCGTACAAAACACGGGACTATCATACCTCATTGCAGCAAATCAAGGTTTTCTTAAATTTATTTTGCCTGCCTAATTAGGCAAATTTCCCAAGGTGAGACAAGTAAATTGATACCATTCTGTTTCAGTTAAAACTAATTTTGAATGATTTGAAAAATGACTCGTTTAGTACATCCTCTTTTTAATTCGGAATAATAGTCATTTTTGCTAATAATAGCACAAAATATGCCTGCCTATTTAGGCAGGCAAAACAAAGAAGAAAACTTTAGTGTTTACATGCATTCAGAGGTGCACACCTACAAGCCTACAGGGTATCTATGTCGTATTATTCAATGGGTTAATTAATGATAACTTTCAATTAATATTTTATGGAATAAACAATAGAGTACAATAATAATAAAAATACACGTGTTTTGTTGCTTTACTTTTTATTGTTGGAAGGCTAAACATTTTATTACGAAATAATTCCTGTTAATTGGCAGTCTATATTTTTTTTTATAATACATTTGGAAAAACTTTTTGATACACACCGGTACCAATTACCTTTACGTTATACTAGGTAATTACGATTACACGAGAATTTTCTTTATTTTTTGAATACAGTAGAACTTGTCTTGAATGACCCCTATCTTGAACGACATCCTATATTTTTACGACACTTTTTACTGTACACAAAGCTGTTAAAACTTGCATAACACCCAGCTCTTTACGACACTTTTGAGAGGCAAAAGTTCAGTGTCGCTCAAGACAGGCTCTGCTGTACATACAATGTGACAAAGTATTCAAATTACGATATGCACCATCCATCAAACTGCTTTTCCTAAAATTTCATTGGGCCAAGATTAATACATGTCTATTAGCTCATGAACCTATGCTCCAGCAGAAGGCATGGTCTGTAGCCAGCTGAACAGTCAGAACTCCGGACTAGTTCAGTCATTATTTACACTCACAGTCGTGAGTACATGTAACAGTTTCATCACTTATATTCTTTGTTCCGTTCACTGATTCTGATTTACACTAAAATATAACTATTTAAAACTTCAATTATTGTCACTTGGTATTCCGAACAGTTTTATGGTCCCAGCATCCCTGTCTCGTTCGTATTTATCCTTGTCGTCGCAGGCGTATGCCAGCAGGTGCTTCTTAGGGTGCCACGCCACACTGAACGTTGGGGACTCACACGGAACATCAGCCACCTTCTCACCTAAAATATTAGAAGTTCAGTCAAAGTTAAAACTTCCTTCCCTCCAAATATTCAAATTGAATTAAATGACAGCATGTTTTTGTGGACGAGATTGAATCTTGACTCGTGCCGCTTGTTTCGACACGTAAGGCTTTTTTATTTTAATTGTTTGGATTACATTTCCCGCCGCACTTTGAAATCGGGATTTCAAGAAAAAAAAAACTCATTTGGCAGCTGAAATACATTACACACGGCAAAATATAGTCACCTCGGATGCAATCCATCAAAAGTCGATCAAGCAAAATCAAAATTTTATTTATATTTATGAATAGTTTGGCTTTTTAGGGGCAAAGTTCAATTTTTATTTTTTTTCCGATTGCCGCACTTTGAAAATCCTGGTAGTGCAATGTAACCCAAATGATTAAAAAAAATAAGCCTAAAGTCATGCACTTTCAAATTTAAAACAAAACAAAAAAAAAAACAACAACAACAACAAAAACCGCCAAAAATAAACAAACAACTCATATGACAGCTAAGACATGCTTTATTTATTTATTTATTTTGCAATTTTAGCACTTTCAAAATCCTGTAAATGCAATGTAATCTAAATGATTAAAAAAGAAGACCTAACAAGTGACAACACCTCCATTTAATGATTAAAAAACACCCTAACAAATGACACCCCCCCCCCGTGTACTCCAAAACTACCCTTTTCTCACACACTATAATGAAATCTGTTTCCTTTACCTGTCTGTACGTCGGCAATGTCGATGAGTAAATCCTCGGACCCTGAGGCGAGTAGGTTTCCGTCTGAGCTGAAACTCAATGTGCGGATCTGCCAGTCTAACCTGTAGGGCAACACAAAATATCAGTTTTGAATTAAGGCTGTGCTCCACTAGCATTTTTATCCGTTGCCAACAAAAAAGAAAAAAAAAGAGAGAGAAAAAAAAAGAAAAGAATTTTTCATACGGTAAAATGGGAAGTTTTTATCGGAAAAATAATTCGTTTCGCACAATTTGAATTTTTAACATCATTGGCAATACATTGCATTGCAATTTTTGTCGCAAAGAAACACTTTTGGTGGAAACCAGCCGTTGCCGGGGGGCAAAATTACAATTTAATTAAATTTCAAATAGAATTTGACTCACATGAAAAGATAACATGGGCACATTGACTTACATGTATTAAAGTCATCTAACTGGTAAAGAGCAAAATAAAATTAAGGACTATTAAAGGGTTGTTAAAGGCATTATCATTATTATTCAAATCAAACTTAGTTTACCTTGATAATGTTCGCACACAAACCAGTTCATTACAATCCCATAAACTGACCAGCGCATCTGCACTACCAACTGCAAAGTGTCGTCCCGTCGGGTCGAACTTGATGCAGATTAAACTGGACGGATGTGCCGGTTGAACCAACTGACATTTGACTTCTGGATAACTGAAATATGAATATAGTCAAGAATAATACTTTAGTTGATCTTAGCGAAATACAAGCATAGTGTATTAAAATTAATCTTGGCACACAAGACAGTAAGCACCAACCTGAGTTTTGAAACCTATGGGCAGAGTCACCCCAAGTCCGAAACTGAAGTACCAGTACCACTCCACACCGACTTCCACGTTATTTTACTGATAATTTGATATCCCGTTTAATTCGATCGAAAAGTACGTGTCAAATATATCGAATTGTCCAGGGACAAGTGTAGTTTGGAAAAGCATGAACCACAAAGAAGTTTATTGTAATAAATCACCCACCTGTAAATGTGCAGAGCGCCTGGTCCGCTGGTGAGGAAGAAGAGATCTCCCTCGTTGTTCCAGCTGATTTCATTCACCTCGAACTTGAACTGCTCGTCGTGTTTGCTCTTGTGAGTTCTTATATCTATAAACGACACCAGATCGTCTTTGTTTCCGACCGCGACAGTCGAACCGTCCGGCGACCAACACAGGTTGAGATTCTCTCCTGCAATGTATTTAAATAAATTTGACGCACATGCAGTGTTGACGTTTCTTTGAAAATGTGGGACAGTTTGTCCCCCATACCTTACTTTGGGGACAACTTCATTATCGGTGTACTCAACTGGATTACAACTTACTGGATCTTTAATGCCTTAAGGTATGTATAGTAAAACTGTGGTACATATCCTGCACACTATTGGGTTTTACAGGTTTCACCTTGGGATGTACAGTAAAACTTGTCTTGGACAAATCTTCTTTCAGGTGAACTGAAAGCAATTGACGAACTATTCTCTGATCACCAAATTAGTATTTTACACTGTCTTGGGCGAACACACTGTCACGAACCATTCATCTTGCACACTGGGTGGTTCCCCGAAAACAAGTTTTGCTGTACAAGTTCAAACTTTGCTACCACTCAAGCTGAGAGCTGATATTGAATGCCCATATCACACCTTTGGTTGGAATAGATGCCACAGCTTTAGACGTTCGTGCATCCCATAACCGTATCGTCTTGTCGCTGGAGGCACTGATCACCTGGTCTGTGTGTTTTGGATGCCAACACAGCTGATCGACTGAGCCGCCGTGACCCCTAAATGTGTGGTCTTTGACCTTGAATAAAGAACATCACATGTATAGCTTTTTATATTTCAGATGTCTTGTCCATCTAAGGCTAAATGACGATATTTTGATAAGGGGTCGCAAATGATATAAGTAGATTTTACAGAGCCAAATGACATTTTCCTTTAACCGTGGACAATTGTTTTCAGGTCACCATTCTGTTGAGAAATCTGCTAAAGGCCATCTTTTGAAGCCACATTGATTTTTCGTTTAGTGTCTAGAATGTCATCACAAATCTATTGCACCACTTCACTCCTTTCAAAAGAATGTGTTAGTTGCAGTCTCTGTGGTACAGTATTGATATACGACGGCAACCCCACTGTAGACTACTAGGAGAATGGTTAGAATACAAAACAGATTAAAGTGTCAAATGAATAAAAAAAAAAATAGCCGAAAAAATAAAATGTGAAACTTGAACGTACTAATCTGTGGCCTTCCATGATAAATACTGTGACAGTTTTGTCCATAGATCCTGCAGCGAGTCTTCTACCATCGCTGTTCCATGCTACTGAATGAACTTTACCCTGAGCTGCTGTATATTCTTTGATTTTACTGTGAGATTTAAAATAATTTTGCATTTTTTCCCTGTGCGACTCCATGTTGAATGTTGTGTGCAGAATTTTCCCCCCAAGGGAAATTGGGGCCGATTTCAAAAAGATTTTAAAGTCGGAATCAGTTAAGATTCTGAAGTAGAATTGTCCTGATTTTAGTGTTATTGTTCTACTTTTAAAAATTCACGCTCAGCAATACTAGAAACGTGCTCAATATTTGTTTTCTTTTGATACAGAAAAATAAATTTTGGTGCGCACTAAATCCGTCGTGGATTACCTGGAGAAGTTAACAAGCTTCCAAGATGGAAAGGGTCCAGCAAAATGTGCAAGATGCCGTAAATAACATGATTGTGAAGCTAGATAAGGAACATTTTAGAAAAATGCAGGTGTGTGTTAATTAAGATATAATGATTTGTGCAATTACTTATTTTTGCAAGCGTATTTTCGGACAAGGTAATGTAACCTCCACATAATATCGCTCAAGTACACATGGTTATTTCTGCTGCAATGTTCAGTGGAGCACATGACAGTTATGATGTTGACTTTATCAATGTCCATAATCAAGTTTTAATATTGGACAGATAATGAAATTAAGATTTTAATCACAAGCCTATCCTAAAAGACAAAACTGGAACAGAACTGGGTGGCGGTTTTGAGTTGAGGGTAGCCAATGTTTTCGGCCTATAGGAATCACTGGCATTTTAAATGTTTTGTGTTTGACATTTGAACAAAGTTACCGTACAAAAAGAACAAATACCTCCAAATAAAATGGGTCGGCAAGCATCAAAATTTCCAGCTGGGAGGACATTGCCAGTTCAACATACATGTTTATCTTCACTTGATTGGACAGCCTGTAAATTTTGGGACCATTTGTGGCACTATTTCTTGTATTGTCCAATCAACAAGTGGAGAGTATGGAGATAAACATGCAGCCATGTGGAACTGACAATGTCCTCCCAGCTTGAATTTTCATGCTTGCCGGCCCATTTTCTTGGGGTATGTTGTTCCTTTGGCCTGACTTCTGATGATTAGTAAAGGACTAAATACGACATGAATTGCCTGTGCAGGAATTAAGTAAATGCTGAGAGGTCAATACATTCGCTTTGGCTTTCCTAACTTGCAATACGACTCTGCGAACTGCTCGCCAGAGTGAATTTCACAAAATCACGGACTCCTGGAGTTTCAAATGATAATACGGACCATAGAGTTCTATCCAAGCACACCAAGTATGGAAAAATGAGATTAGTGCATTTACAAAGACGAAAGAGCAATACATTAGGTGACAGTCTGATGCACATGTGGGTCATTACTGCCTGTTTCAGTTTGAAATATTCAATTCGGGAATATTTCGCGTTTCATTTTTAGGCTAAAATGTATCAATGTAGTGCAGCATGCTGCCAGAAAGATAATTATTCAATGGACGATGTGCAGAACTGCATAGATAGATGTAACAATCCCGTCAACCAGACACAGTCCTTTCTTCAGAATGAACTCTCAAACTTCCAGGTGGGTACACTTGTTCAATAATATTTCTGTCAACTAGGCTAAGACCGTCGCTCATACATGTATCTCAACCTTGTAACCAGTTTGTTTCACACAAAGTTAAAACGCAGTGACGTTTAAAATTCTGACCATCTATTGAACGCCCCATTTAATTAGAGAGTTTTAGATGTTTACTACGTTACCGTAGCCAGTGTTAAGTAACAGTGGTACGTTTTGTGAACGTGATATTGCAACTGTTTTAAGTTCAAAAAAAATAACTAAGCTGGTTACGTGTACATTTATGGATACTCCCTATTCCACACACATGACCCAAGCTTGCCACTTACACTAACAGCAAAAAGGTACAAGTATCATTAGGAGATGAATTTTACTTCCACCACTAGGAATACGAAGTAGATGTCGAGGCGCAATATCATTTCACCATTCATAAGTTCCTGCGCATTTGTTTATTCCAGAACCGTTTACAAAGGTGTGCCATGGACTGTCAAGATGCGGTACGAGATAAAGTCGGACCGAACACAAGTGAAGCGGAGGTTTCAAAATACAAGGGACAGTTAGAGACATGTGTGATCCATTGCGCAGACAAACACATCGGTCTCATACCCGCTATGATGAAACGAGTACAAGAAGTGTTAGCAAAGAACGATAAATAACGCCAACTTAGATAATAATCATGGTTTTATTATGGAATTGTGTTAATCAAGTTATCGTCTGACAAAACTCTGGTTGTCGTATCACGTATGAAATTATGGATGCAAGGAATTTGTTGCGTTGATCAACATGAAATGTAATACAAATTTATTAATTTTATTGTTTAAATAGAATTAAACAGTAATTCCCGAAAATAAAAATGTGTCAAGGAAGGTACTGTAACACATGTCTCTGTGCAAATATTACGATGTGTAAATAAAATACTTGTATGTTACATTCATAATTAAGTAAAAATATCAAGTGTAACAATCCGTTGTGTTTCTTTTAATGTAATAGTGTACGTAGTAGTGAAGAGTTAAACATGGAATTGTTTTGGGATGTGTACTTTGTAAGTCCTGCTAAAACAAATATTGTAATGATTTAGTTGTGTGTGAAAGGCAATGTATTGAAATACATGAACAGTAGTGACAGTAACAGTGAACTGTTCACTGCCAAGAATCTTAAAAAAAACCCGGATATCACCCAAGACAGCGGCATTTAAACTACATTTTGGATGCAGTGAAAAGGTACCATTTAAAATATTGTAATATTACCTGTGAAAAGAGTGAAACAGTGAAAAGAGAAAGGTAACGCGAATGTCTCAACATAGAAGACAGAGCTAAGACAGGTGCTGCAGCGAATTGTGATACTGCTTAAAGGAATGTACAGTAGAACTTGTCTTGCACGACACTGAGCTTTGCCTTTCTTCAGGGTTCCCACGACTCCTGGAAAACCTGGAAAAATGACAC
This sequence comes from Haplosyllis anthogorgicola, assembly GCA_038406195.1. Classification (NCBI taxonomy): domain Eukaryota; kingdom Metazoa; phylum Annelida; class Polychaeta; order Phyllodocida; family Syllidae; genus Haplosyllis; species Haplosyllis anthogorgicola. Next base: position 27 of record JBCAUI010530984.1, on the reverse strand, counting down.
TAGGTTTTCCAGTCCTGGAAAAGTACT
>JBCAUI010530973.1:0-11322 GCA_038406195.1 Haplosyllis anthogorgicola | reverse complement strand
GTGCAAAAATAATTACTTTGAATGGGATATGTAAGTAAATTGTCACTTTAAATCCACTTTTACAGCTAAACTCAAAATTTTTTTTTGATTGTTGTTTACTTTTATTTTATTAATGGGTTTTGGTTGCAGGGGGTTTGCATTTGGGGGCAATGCAACGGCTTTGCAACCTACTGGATTGACTAGTTTTTCTATTGCGTTTCACTAGTTGTTACTATTCGTGTCATTAAACATGTGCCTAATTGCATTATTTGCGCTCACTGCACAATTTAATTATAGAATCGAACTGGCCGTCTTAGCATGCTGGTTTAATCCTTCTCAAGCGAGTCTCTGGGCCTGCACATATTTACTGGAGATTACTGATTAGTATTAATAGTTCTGAGTAAAGAAAAATACATACAATACATTTAAGTCCCATTTACCTCGTGGATGGTTCAGCAAAGGCAAAAATTGTATAATGACCAATTGGGGTTCTAGAAATTAATCTTGATTCATTCAAACTAGAACATTCTTTGTACCTTGATAACAAAATACTGTATGACAAACTACGTCTGACAACGTTTAAAAGTTGGACCAAAACAAGCTGTACAAGCTTAAATTTACATAGATACGATATGTGGGAGTTCTGAAGTTTACATGGAAACTTTTTGTTCAATTGTATATGAGTTCGTAAGTAGATGTTATCGTGGATGAGAATCTGTTTCCATGAGGCAAACATTAGCAAAGCTTTGATGTAAGAAAGCTCGATATCTAGGTCAATGTTCAGTCCCGGAGTAATCAGTAAATTTTCCTTTGGTCGTCGCCAAGATGAAACTCAGGACGTGATTTCTTACATCCTTATGAACATTCATAATAGCTGCACGAAGCACTTAACCTAATGAGTAAATGTCATAAATTTGCATTTATGACTGGGTAGCTTCCAGATTAAGGTCAGATTTCATTCGCGATTTCTTCCACGGAAGAAATGTACATTGTACGCATAAAGGTAGATACATTAGACACTGTTTGTTACAAAAAAATTCGCTTGAATGCTTTGGCAGCTTTGCTACCGACATAAAGAGATCAGATTTCAAATCTCAGACGTATGCAGCCAAATAAAAGAAGAAAACATGCAGAATTAACAAGTCTTGCCCTAGTTTCTCGATATTAATTTCCTGTAAGGATTGCGTAGACCATCCTGTCCTGTTACGCCGTTACAACGTTACTTACTTGGTAAGGGTCAATGTTGATTTATCACAAATTTTCCCTTTTCATTGCTTTACGGACGCAAATTATTGTATCATGCAAAACTGTCCTACCTCATGACCCAGACAGGTTCCTCCCCTCGCTCTCTCTCTTCCCTGGGAGATTTCAGTTGCATATTTTTACTTTTCTCAATGGCAGTTTTGATGTCCCTGATGGCACTGTCCACAATCTCACGTTTGGATGGATCGTACTCTCGGCTCATGGTGGATGTTCTGGATGAACCGGAACCGGATGTTTGCATCCTTTCCGCTTCCGCTGCTGAAATATGTACATTACGTTGAGTAAAAAAAAAAACAATCACAATTCGTCAGTTTTATCGCTTATAACTGCTTTTTTTTTATTTCAATTCATGTCAAAGTGTCATTAAATGTCATTGCCTTCTTCAAAATGTATCAGATATATCCATTTCATACACTTCAGTAAAGTGACTTGGGTTTCATATTTCTTTCAAGAAAGACAAAATAACTACTCCATTCGCGAGATAGTTCTCCCAACGTGATATTCCATTATTCAAATGAAATTCGTTTTTATTAAGCCGTTTTAACAACACCACTGTTAACATCAAAGTTACTTATGTACTTTTTGCGGGTTTTCTGTGAAGTCTGTTGTGTACCAGCAAAAACAGTCCATCTCTGGGACATTATTCTACTGAATAGCTGACCTGACATTGCAACATTTTGTGCCTTGCCAATACAACTTTCGTATGTTTTTCTCAATAAATTACTGTATGACTGGAGAAAGGAAATCACAGCACGTAACAAAGTTTCGTCTCATATTAATCTTCCCATTTTCTTGACAATGTGACCATTTTAGCAATAGAAACAATGGACACACTTCTATCAATTAATTTTAATTGTAATCCAGTTTTCGATCCATCAAAAAGTAATGGATCTGGATATTATCATCCTTTGAAATCTGGTCTGGAATAACAATGCAAATTGCAAGCCAGTCTTAAACGCTGACTTTCCCATTTTTACCGCCCGCGTATGCGGGAAGGTTATGTTTTCAGTGGTGTCTGTCTGTGTGTCTATCTGTCTGTCCGGGCTGTAACTTTTGGACCACTTGACCTAGAAACTTCATTTTTAGTATGGTGGTACATCTTCATATTATCAAGGTCAAGTTTGAGTATCAAGGTCATTGAGTCAAGTTCAAGGTCACAGCAATAAAAAGTGTCAAAAAAATTAGTGTTGTCTAATAATATCACGTTATGATGTTTGAGACAAGTGAATGGGGCAAAGGTCAAAATATAGGTCAAGGTCATTTTAAGGTCAAGGTCATTTTAAGGTCAAATTTCTGGATTTTTTGTAATTTTTTCATTGCGTTAAATGACTATTTGCGATGCGGGCGGTTCGGCCTTTGATTGGAAGGCATTCTTGTTTAATGAAAAGTTCAGTCCGGTTCAGATCAACTATCGTCAAAGACTTTGACACGTGGCACTGACCTGCCGCTCTGGCTGCAGCTTGTCGCTCCAGTTCCTGCACCAGTTCATCCACCTGGTTCACTTGCTGCATCTCATGCTCGATCTCCAACTTCTTCCTGCAATAAACATTTTGAACAAGTTTACTTCAGTGTCGTAAAAAATGTGTTGCCAAATGAATTGCTAGATATCCACATTCACCTTAATTGGATGACACGACATTGTTGGGTAGCTAATTGACATACTGATGGGATAAATCAATAGAATGTAACGATCGCAAAGTAACTTTTTGTAGCAAAGCTCAATTTTTCGTGCCTGTATATCGGTACACCACACTGGAGGATGGGCCACATCGCACTATAATAATGAGCCACTTCATTACACTGAGAGCAGGATATTACGGTGCAAAAGAATGCTCCAAAGTAGTTCGAACAGCACATGCATCTGGTTATGGCAGCTTGTAGAAGTGCTATTATGCGCAAATTACGTGTCTGTATGATGTGATTTATATACAAGAGATATCAGCTATCAGTGACGGTTTATGATGACGTACGTGTGTCGGAATATCATGAAAAGAACTCACAAATCAAGGCAGCAATCGAACTACCAATGACACACGGTTGTTGTATTAAAAAATACCTGGGGTTATTTTGCAACAAAAAATTGTCTGTTGGCATGACATGTTTATTTTTTTTATCAATGTCATACGTTGCTTGTCAACAGATAATGGCTCATCATATTGAAAATATTAAGCACTCACGAATAATGCAGCAAAATAGCTAGAATCTACCTTACTTGCTAATCGACTTTGTTCCCGACTGTTAAATTAGATACATTTCTATGCAGAAGCATGTATATAATTTAGAGTGTCAACACTCTTTTCATTTCATCGTGTGACAGAACACTTAACAGGTTTTAAAGAATCTTTAAGCAAAGGCTTTACGAACTCCATTATTGCCAAATCAAATCAACAGTGCATGTTTCTAGGAGACAGCATGATTTGAGTTTAGACCAAAAAAGGGAGGTAAGACATGCACATGTAGCATCTATTTGTATCAGGTAAGCTAGGCCCCGCACTTGAATCACCACGACATGCTACCATTACGAAAGGGAAGGGGAACTAATCAATAAAACTGTTGTATTTAGAGCTGAATACAGTACCTTCTCTTGAGGATTTCGGATGGCCTGTGTGTATCCATAGTTGAGGTATCCTCAGTATCACTGCCTTGGCTGCTAGACAGTCCATCCTCTACCATCGGCATGCCACTGGTCGATGATTTGCCTGTGTCAAATACAGTCTCAGTGTTACTAGTATTCCCTTTGCTATCACTTGTATCTAAGTTGAAAAATTTCTGAATTGTTTCAGTCAGTTCTCGTCTATCCATCACATCTAGAAATATTTACAGTAAAAACAAGCGCTTTAGTGCTTGGTAACAACATTGACGGTTAGACTATGTTTGCAAATATTGCATTATTAAAGGTGGTGCTGTCTAGAGGCAGGATTTTATATGGCTGATGGTCGTAGTGATGTTGATTAAATGTCGATGGTTTGGCAGACATCACACACAGAGAACAGGCACATGATGGGAGATCAGTAACCAATGAGTCGATCTAGTCGTGTATTGCTGAGCTGCCCTAATGATCTATACTGACATACATACAAACTAATCAAACCATTGTCTACAACACATAAATATTGTATTACAATCGATTTCACTTCTTTTTCATATCACTTACCGCACCAAAGCACACCTAATTTGATGCTTGTTAAACGCGCCACATGATTACAAGCATTCCCCCTGATGCTTTTTCGTACCTTGGGATTTCATTTACGCGGAAGCTATTTTGAACACTTTATCTAATGTGTGGTAAATTTATCAACTGGAAATGACATCAGTACATGTACAGCTGCAACATTTGATTCAAGGAGTGAACGGCTTATCCCCAGTGCATTGATAATTATACAACTGTCACGTTTAGATATGTTCCTTCCTTCGCATTCATTTGCTGCTGATGTAATGAGGTATCGAATCGTGAAAGTAGCAGCTGTTTGTTACATATAGAAATGTCATAGGGTTATAATCGTTCCATTATTGGCAGCGTTGGATAAAGAAGTAAAATCTTTGTACTAAGATACTGTCAATTATCTTAGAAAACTCAATGAAAGAACCATCTGCACAAAACAAAATGTCCAGATGTTTCTTGAAAAATTACTAAAACTGTACATTTAAGTTGTAAACATGCTAAATGCTTCCATTTCTCTTATCTTTATTTTTAATTTATCACCTTTTCAGTGTTACTCTTGAAATTTCGGACAAATTTCTTGCTACTATTAAATTTTAAGATATCATATAAATCACTTCACTCTGCCTTTAGAAATTATGGGGCTAAAAGCTAAAAGCTCAAATTTCGTGTTTCCGTGCAAAATATCGCGCAAACACTGTGCATAAACCGATTAAAACTTAAAAAAAACTGCTGATTACTACACAGTGAGGTATTAGCACCCACAAGCTACAAATGGGGAAAAACAGTTATCTAAATTCAAAGTAATGACATTCCTTTGAAATTCCATATTTCTTCTCGTGCCGTAACACATTAGGAAAGCAACTAACATCAGGATAAAGAGATTTGCCACATAATGGTGCAATACCTGTGGGTGCCACTGCTGTGCATTTTTCGCAAATAACTGTAGTTCATACATTACCTTCCTCGGAAATAACACTTTCCACCTCTGCACTGTCACACTCTGTCGCTTCGGGTGACAGGGAGAACTCCTTTCTTTCCTCCGTCATTCCATCACTGCCATTCAGCGGTATCTCTGTCAACGTATCCTCTGCCACTCTATTAGAGTTAGCTCTTATCTGATCGTAAGTAATTCCGTGATTGTGCTTTTCAGGAGATGCCTCACGACTACTACCAAGGTACTGCTCGTCCGAGCTGTTAAGTAATTGTTTGTTGCGAACATTTAACGAATCGTTAGAGGTAGAATATGCAAGGCGCATTCCGACATAAGAGTCTCCACTTTGAATGCGAGCGTATTTGACATAATCATATTCATTTTCTACATCTTTTCCGGGGGATGATTCACGCAGGAAGTACGAGTCTAGGGGTGCAGCGGTGGGGGTGGTGGCCTGGGGCAAGGACTTGTTGAGGGCCGCGAGTACCCCTGCACTCGGGGTACCTCCTGTCCTCAACTGGACTTGTAGCTGTTGCTCAAACATTTTCTGAGCACTGATAACAGAATTATCTAAATCAGCCAGAGGGTCAGTCGTCTCCTTCTCCGAACTGGACGTGTCTCTATCTCTGTCGGAGACTGATTCGTTTAACCTGCGGGCCAAACCTGGTGATTTCTTTTTCATCTTGGGAACAGCTCCTTGACCAGACGTAAAGCGATTCAGTTCTCCAATCGAGTCGGAATCGTAATCATAATTCTTGACTTGGTTAAGATTGGGAATGTTGTTTCGCACCTCCAGACTGTTACGCTTCTTAACCGGCATGTGTTGTGCTTGGGATGTGGGAAAGGACTGGTCAATGGACGGCACTGAGCCCTTGTGGCCGGATGTTGCGCTATTGACTGAGGCAGTCCTGTCAATATTATGGTCCTCAACGTGCTTGTCTCCTTCTCCTCCTACATTACCGCTATTTGTCCTCCTGTTATTCTCGGCGATGTCAATATCATTATTGCATCCCGTATCTAGCTGTCTGTTGGAAGCACTAGCTGGGTGGCCAGAATTACTGCCGATTACCTTATCGTTTAACGTACCATCACCGTACATGTCGTCCTTTCTGCACGGAGCATGCTCAATATCACCCTTATTACTACTTCCGGTTTCATTAGAACACGTGCTCATGGCATTGGTTGCTTCCGCGTTGTTTTCATTAATTCTTCTCTCTTCATTAGAATCGACGCTAGTACCCCTGCTCTTTGATTTCCGTTTAATGGTGCTCGTTTCACGCTGATAGTCATCGTTTAGGATCTCCTCGTCTGTTAGAGTCTTATCTAGATCAGATTCACGCTGACAGCTTTGACGCTTGATTTCCTCCTCGAGTGCTCCGCTAAAAGCCTGCGGGTCAGAATCGGCGGGGAAGTCATTCGGAATGGAATCACTGCTATCACCGCTGTCTCGTAGTGAGCTCGGTATCTCAATTTCAACCGAATCCGGAATGTCATTATCCGTGTCATCAAGGACAACGTTCTGGAAGGACAGGCTGCTCACATCACTCGCCCTGCAGGAATCACCACCGCCGAAGTTCACCTCCAGACTGATGTCATCCTCTCCTCCATCGTCTTGCAAATTGTCATTCACCTGATCAAGATCAAGGTCATTGGTAGCACCTGCACCGAAGTTCGGGTCATATCCGTCCTTGATCTGCTCCAATTTGGTCGTGCGTTTACCATCCATGTAAGATTGGTTCTCGTCAGACAGCGCAGTGGAGCTGGAAGGTAGTGCGGGGTCCTTCATGATGCCGCCCTCGTCTAGCTCGGACATCTTTAATTACGCGCAGACACACAACTTGTCGATTAGGTCAGCATTTCGCCGCCATCTATGAACGAATATAATAAAAAAAGGCGTATTAGTACACAGTACAGTAACAGTATCATAAACTTTATTCATATTAATTTCATAACGGTAAGTACTCGTGTATTATTTCTTTGTAGCATTGGAACCTAGTCATTTCACGGAGAAAGAAATCTATTCTTGATTAACAATTAATAACAATTATAGAGACCCATCATGTTCATTGATTACACTCAAACAGAAGCCTCGGCGGATGCGGAACACTACTGCAAGGCCTATCAGTTGTATCTCATCCAAGCTGCTATTTAGCAGTCAATAAAATAAAAGCACTTGGGGGCTTTCGGCACGGTCACTCCGAAGCGATTTAGGGTCGACCGATTAGAAGGCCTAGGTTCCCATTATGCGACATGTGACTGACTCGCATACAGTGTCCTGCAACATCTCTCAAAATTCGTTTCCGGCTTCTGTTCTTACGACAACAGACTTATTCATGAAATTAGCCCCCAGTCATCAGCTTTCTAAATTAACCAAGATGAAACTTGCCGCGGTAAGATGACTTCGGTGGATTGCTAAACGCCCATGCTCGCTATTCATTCGAAGGAGGACTGTCAGAAGAATGCCTTTAGGATAGCCCCGGGTTAATCTGTCGCTATAAAATCTCATAAAGAAGCTGCGAAGAACTGCTTCACACAATAAACGTTGCCCTTGATCTTGTATCGTTGTCTTTTGGTTTATCACGCAACAGGAGATGAACCTGTCTTCTTTTATGACGAAGGTGTCACAAAGATCATACTTCACACACCACCAGTTTGAAAATACTACTCCAACAGCTAATTCAATGGCAATTGGGGAAAAATACCTGTCTTGGACCATTTCTCAGGCAAAGAGGAGCGCCCTTTTATAGCATTCTGTGGCAGTTAAGTTTGTGCCATTATCAAAAAGTGAAATGGACTTCCTTTTTTCTGCAAGGTGTATAGAATTCGATACAGTTTGTCTTCATCTGTCATCTGTATTCAAAACGAAGTGACAACCAGGCGGCTTGTATTGTACAGAACAGAATCGCCACAGTACCAATTTACCGAAGCCAATCAGCATAACAAATCTCAGATTGCACATAGATTCTGCGAGGTTGACATTCACACCCAACCCTCTCAGTCGCAAGTCCCTACATAGGATCTGTACTGAATTGGAAAAAGGAATGAAGTACCATTCATTCAAATTTAACAGACACCTTTCTTCAAATAAACACCAACCAATTACTATGAATAATATTGGCAGTTGAGTGCAGCGTGTCTTTGGTGCGGTTACATGTACAGTTAACAGTTGGAAGTCATTCGTTGAAGTCACTCAACGTAAAAAGGAAACACCAAAACACAAGTCATTTCAGATGTTAACAACCGAGCTAAAGCCTGTGCTTTGCACGGAACAATGCGTCTTCGTGGGACAAACCAACGTATAAAATTCATGAAGATACAGTCTCTTCTTTGTTGACCTTAACGCTCCTCACCAAAAAAACGCAGAATTAGATGATGAATGCCGGTGCGAAAATTGTCTCCTTTTGCTTTTACCATCTGTATTCCAGACAACTGACATTCGGACAGAAAGCACTGTGTTGGGCCGAACGGTCACAGTGGGAACCGAGAGGGGCCAATCAGCATAATACATCTCAGATTGTACAGATATACAGTAAGCTTGGCCTGTTAACCCACCTTTTCAATGTCTAGCTTTAGGCCACATCCACATTAGACTGGGAAGTCAATTGAGTCAGATACCAGACTAGCAAAAGGCACAAGTGAAATGTGACCAGAATATCAAAGAGACAGGAGACAATCTTTTTATTGATGAATGCGAAGGTGTGTAACTCTAAGGAGTCAAGTATCAGGTATCAAACGAAACAGATACGAAAGGAGATCTACAGGAATCGGATCTCTTTCTCTGCAGACACGGAACTACTTTCCATGAGCACTTTTCTTCCATAAGGGGTAATCAGGTACTTAACTGGTGCTTGATATTGACTAGTCAGCTTCAAGACACCTCCGCGTATAATTTATTTTAGATTAATAACATAAAGAGCATGAATCTGCATGAATTCAGATGCAACACTGGCGTTACTCAAGGCGAAATGGAATTAAGCCACCTGATCAAATGAAATAACCATCACCTGTAAATATGCATTCGGTTTAATTGTGCTACCACAGAAAGTAAATACATGCAATTTAAGTGACAATATTCTAGGCTTACTTCTGAAGATACGAATCGTGCCTGGTAAAATTCCTTTTGTAAAAATACTTTTTGTGCCTGCGCCGACAGAAGCTGTCAGAGAAAAGCTTATTACTACTGTGTATTTGCACTGATAATATGCTTGAGGGCAAAGTTAAGATAGTTTTATTACATATTCTCTTTGCCTGTCTGCTTCTAAGTTCCGAAATATTGTTTTTTATCTGTCTTTCGTGAAAGTTACGGCACCGTCTACGCCTAGACATAAACAGATAGACGATAACGTTTGTAACTGTTTACAGTATGTCACACATTCCCATGGATTAATGCTCGTGAAGCAAAATAGAAGGTAAGAAGACGGTGAACATTGAACTGTCGTGGGTGGTACAGACTGACTTACGCGACTAAACTAGCGTTGTGCATTACCAAAAAGACGTGTCTACACTGGAGAAAAAGGCCTCCGCACAAATCATTCGCATTCCAGGCGAATGAATTACAATATAGCATGAACCGGAGACGGGGTCTGACAACGACGTCCGCTCAGAAGACATCTGAATTGTAAGATAGCAGCAATAACGTTACACACGCGAATGCTAGCTTGGATGACTAAACATGGTTAGTTTCCTGTATCGATTTGAGCATTTACCCAAAATTATAAACAACTGCACGATAAAATTGCATTTAGAATCATACAATCAAATAAAGCACGTAAATGTACCGAATTAAGAAGCATATGCGTCGTTAAATTGACAACAGATTCCCCTCAATAGAGAAGTATAGACTTTATACACTTTGTAAAGACAAATTCAGCAAGTCGCTGGTTTCAACAAACACGATCTGAAAGACCCTGAATTAATCAACAGTGTCGCGGAGATGAAAGATTCACTCTGCTGTGTTTATATGTCAATGGATACTGCCCATGAATCAAAGCTGTCTCCAGCAGGCTGCTTATTTGTCTCCCATTCACATTCATTTACCACCCAATTCTGAATGATATTTGTCAGAAACAACCATGTAAGATATTCAGGCAAGTTTCATCCTTGGACTTTTCATAGATCTGGGTTTATAAAAATTAACCGAGTTTATAGCATGAGACTTTAGCTCTTTTAATTTTAAATGTGTAACTTTTTCCTCATCCTTTTGACCTTCTTCTCATTCTTGTCTCAGCAGCTGTTCTACTGTACGAGCAAAACAACAGCGCTTCAACCATTATATTATAAACTGGTGTACGATGTTCAAGCCGTTGATTCGAAGTGGAGACGATGGAAACATTACACTGAGCATCACCTTCATCAATATGCCAAGTGCACCCAATACTTAATTTGCGCGACGGTATTCCTTTGTTCCAACAATCACTCACTTTCACAGCAATTGAAGATCGCACAAATACGACATGCCTAATTTGATGATCACCGATGCTATGTACTCTAACAAATAAAAAACATTTGAATGTCAAGCGAAATGGAATATATTATTTTTATCAAGAAATAGTTGTGTTACAAACTAGATAAAGTGTCGGAGACACAAACCGAGAAGCAATCAACTAATCCAGGGAGACGCAACAAGATATTCCGTTCACCCCTAGTGTAACTGTCATGTCCAAATTAGCAGATAGCCTTACCGCACTGACGTATTTTTGGCTTTTCTGGGTACGTTGTAAAACTTTTTTCAGAAAGTCGATTCAAAACTTTTAATACTGTCTGATTCAGTGTATGAATCGGCCAAAAACGTTTTCAAGTTATAATTTTCAAACCGAAAAATGAAGAATCGACCACCTGTTTCCTCGTTTTCTGTTTTTGTAACTTTGAAATGACACAAAACAGAAATCTGAGGTTTGATCACGAATTTTAAAATTTTTTCAGTTTTATGTTTTCAAGTTTTATCGATACATTTCATGTCTTGAAATGAATAAATACTCATACAAAA
>JBCAUI010530962.1:0-11322 GCA_038406195.1 Haplosyllis anthogorgicola | reverse complement strand
AATTTTGGTAGGTCTTTCATGCCAAAAGCTACTTTATAACCACTAAAAGCCATATTGTCCTCAGGTTTTGGAATAAGACTATTTGGATCTGGTTTAGTATCCTCTAGCTCCTTTAAATGCTGATCAAAATCACTAATAAACTTATGTTTTTGTTTAAATTTCTCTGGTAATGAATCTAAATTATCAGGAAACTTAGCAATATAACTTCCTCTTAAGGAATATGCAGATTCCACAAAAATTTCACACTCAAACCAAAGTTCCTTTAACTTTTCTACTTCTTCTTTTGTATGGGTACCTCTTACAATAAAATTAATTTCCTTACTACAGTAAAATTGTTGTCTATATTCTGCTTCCTCTTGAGCCTTTATTAATTCCTCCAAAAGTAGTCTTCTTCTCTCTTCCTCTTCCAACCTTCTAGCTTCCTTCTCTTTTTCTTCCTCCTCCTGTCTCTTCCTTTCTTCTTCTTTCCTCCTTTCTTCTTCTCCTTTCTCCTTCTTCTTCCTAGTTTCTTCTAACTTTCTTCTACCTTCCCCTATTCTTTCTTTTCTCAACCTATCTTCCTCTTCTTTCTTCTTCCTCTCTTCCTCTGCTAATCTTTTTCTTCTTCCCTCTTAATTCTTTCCTCTTCTTCTTTGTTCCTTTCTTCTTCTTCTCTTTTCAGTCTTTCTTCCTCTTCCTTCTTCTTTCTTTGTTCTTCTTTCTTCCTTTTTTCTTCTAAATGTGCCTTTCTTCTTCTTTCTTTCTTTGTCTTCAGATATTCATCTAATCTCCTAAATTTAATCTTATCTACTAATTCTTTTACCTTTTTAGCTCTCCTTTTTAACTCTTCATTTGTTTCCTCAACTATGTCTTTCTTATCTTTTACTAATTTTGCTAATTCTCCATCTAGTCTTGCTTTATCAGCTTGTTCATTAACAGTTAAAGAAGTTCCTTCCTTCTTAGTTGAAAATAATTTCTTTGCCAACTGTTGCCAAGCTTTTTCTGATTTAAAATTGTCAATTCTTTCCTCAATTTATTCTTGATTTTCTTCTGATATATCTAAATGTTCTTGTCATGCCTCTTTAATTTTATCTATCTCTCCTATTGTTAATTCTCTTAAATTACTTTCATCTACTTCAGTATTATCTTTATATCCTAACTCAATAGCTAATATATCCACACTTTCTGCCATTACAAAATTTATCCAAAAACCTATTCCTAATAAACATAATATTTACCTATAAAAATCTTACCTACCAAAATTTCAAATATTCCAAACTTACCAAAATTTTGTCACAAATTTTCCTTCCTTCCTTTGAAAGGATCTCATTGAGACCTCCATATAATATTCCCTGAGTTACTCCCCAAAGGATTATTAACTACTTTAGGATGTGACATAAAAACAAAACATTGAATCCTGCTTAGAATGATTTATTGGTTCCATCAAACATCTCCAAAACAATACTACAATATTACCCCAGTACACATAATGACTTGTACTTATATAGGGCTGTGATAGAATATTCAAGATACAATGACATTGGAACATTACAATTAGAAGTATTATCTAGTAACATGTAGAAGTGGAATTCCATGGGATATACCTTCTGAGAAAGTTCTAGAAAGATCTGCAATGGGATACAAAAGTGCTGCATCATTCATTGCTTCACATCTCAAGTGCATCACATTGAAAAAATTCTCAAATGTAAAGACATGAAATATCCACTATATTACACTAGGTAACAGGGAATTTTTACATTCTGGCATGGTTGTTGATTGGATATGAAAAAACTAGACTTTGACTTCTGTAACTGTTAATTAATAACTTTAGAATTTTGTTTTTAAGTTAATTGTTACTGTGTTACTTCTTCCAATAGAATTGAAATTAAATTGACCTACTTTCATGTGACAATGACCTTGACATTGACCTAAGGTCAATGGGAAGGTCATCATTAATAGCCAAAGCAATTTAGAATTTAATTCAATGAACTCACTTCTAGTGAAAAGACCTGATGTCAAAGTTTCTTTGAGGAAAAACTAACAAAAATTGGATGCATTGGATTGTTCCTGTGATTTATTTCATAGTTCAACTCAAAGTAAAGTCATGTGCCAATATAGGATTGATTGCAAAACTATCCTGGGAGATTAACTCCAGCTTGGAGGGCTAGCAGGAGGTGCCAGCATTACCAAGAAACAGTGCTACCACCCCACATGCAATTATGATTTCAGCTAAACCTTATGTCAGTAGTGTTACCAAACTTTGCAGAAACATTCTTCTAACTAAAATTTGCCCAAATACCCTTAATAAATGACCAGATTACATCACAATAATCAATATTTCACCCTTACATCAGTTGTCAATTGTCAGTTGTCAATTATTACAATTAAATAAATTCTCCAACTATAAACCAGAATGTTCCATCATTTGAATAACAATCCTCCTTACTCATAGTCCAACTGCATATCAATCAATCACATAATCACATAGTGACAGGACAGTCTGATAGATTACCTCCAGTCAATGTCTTGTTTATCTGGTATGACAAATGTGATCATGGTCTTATTGTTATGATGTGCTAGAGTGATGACCTCAGTGTTCTCAGATCTTCTTGGCTCAACTTCTGACAGCAGCTCTTCCTTGCTACAAGGATCACAATGCAACTATTGTTTTAGAAACTTCAAAGGAAACTTTGCTAATTGTAACCTGATCCTAACCAAAATGCCTATGCCCATTATCAAATAAAGACCAAATAAAGTCAGAATCCATATATTACAGTTAGAATCCAGTTTATGATATCTATGGTTCCAGATGGTTTTATTTGATAGAAATTAATTGATTTTTGTAATGAGTGCCCAAATTTACTGTATTTACAGGTAGAATAAAGTCAGTTCACTATTCTCTTGTGCTACAAAGGTTGCAAAGCTATGTCTCATGCAGTTACAGATTCAGAACTGACAGAGTATCATGACAATGCATAGGAGTTGTCTAATTTAATGCCTCTTAATGTAACCATGCAAAGTCTATGGGGATCAAGAAGAGCACCTAAACCAAGCATTCTATTGTACTGAACATGATCAGATTTCATTCTATGACTTAGATCTTTGGCAAATAAGCCAAATGACACCTGGAAATATTAGTAATGAGTTGAATTAGTCTATGTCATCCATTGCAAAGCCAATGTATGTCATTCTTTTGTACACTATTTTATTGGGATTGGTCCCAATTTCATGCTATGGCCAAACCAGTTGACATACAAGCAAATGACACTCCAAATAAGCCACTGTAAGTGTCATTAGTTGATGTAACAAATGGTAAATTTGTTACATAATTGGAATATATTGTTCTAAATCTAACTGAATTTCATGTAATGGTTGGGAGCTTTGGTATCTAAGTGTACAACACCCAGAATAAACAGAATAAATGCCTTTTTAGGCTACGTCAGCATATGTATCTACTGTTTTAGCCAGTGTATTAAATCTAATTGTACTGAAATCAGTCCAAATTTCATCCTATGGTCTTAATTATGTATGCAGGTGTGAAAACACTCTGAATAAACTGAATAAACACATTTATAGGCTATGTCAACACCTGTATCTGCAATCTATTGTATTACTCTATATTGTATTGAAACTGGTTAAAATTTCATCCTATGGCCTGAATTATATGTGCAGATGCAAATGATACCTAAAATAAGCCAAATTGATGTAATACAAGCTATGTCATCTATTGTTGATATGGTATAAGATGATTCATATGACTTCTATTGTATTGGAATTAGTCAAGATTTCATGTTATGGCTTAGATCTAATGTGAACAACATCCAGGGGCTTCAGGGAGACTGTTGCAATGCTGACAATTGGCTGTATCTGTCTATGGGAACTTTTTCAATTAAACCTAATAGAACAATAGATTCTATTGTGGAGGGCTCTAAACACCCCCAGCCACAATGGTGAATTAGCAGAGGACAATAGATTCTATTGTGTGGCAGTCTGTTTTCCTTATTCAATACCAAATTAACAATAGATACTGTTTATGGTTGGCTACTATTGTTCCAGGAGAGATCTTTTAATTATCCACCCTAATTAATTTGGAATAAATTTATTTTGTTCCTATTGTTTATGATATTTAATAATTTTAGTTGCTGTTATACAACTTTGTTTCATGCTCAGAAAATATCTATATTGATATATCAACACCATACAACCTCCTGACTTCATTAATTGAGCAATCATTTATTTACTTCATCAGACAAAACAAAGATCTTCCACAATAAACAATTTGTTTAACATAATACCCTTAGTATCTACCCCAGAATGTAAAAATATGCATCAATTACCTCAAGTGTTGTTTGTTTTACTGATAAATATCAAGTGTATATGATCGCCCTGTGAATTAGAGAGGCTAAGCTGTTTCAGAGAGGTGAAGTTGTTTGACAACTCAATGCTCTGTCTGTCAATTTGTGGGATGGTTTTCTTGTTTCATAATGCCAATTGTAAATGATTCCCATTGTGATAATTAATTAGAAACAGCCAAATAAATGAATTTGGCTGGCTCTACATGACAAAATGCTTGCACATGATGAAAATATCTTAAATTGAGCCAAAATAATTCAAATAAAATGGTTTAAATGGTAAGATTTGCTTAAAACTTCGGATTTAAGTTGGAAATAATATTTAACTGAATTAATTCTGAATCAAATTTTGCTAAACAACTGGCATTAAAAGAAGATCATGCCAATTATTTAAAACACATGTTGAATTTATTAAAATATATACTTAGATTTGGAATATTTTAATGATTAAACCATCAAAATTTAGCTCCAGATTTAGGCCTTTAAACACCATATCTTATGACTTAAAATTCAAATCCTTCCTATATTTTAAAATTTATAAACCATTTTGGGATTTAAATTTGTATCTTCATTTAAACACATGTTTTTAACAGTTTAAAAATGGCATTATGTTTGTAAAATTATGTGCAATAAGATAGTTTCACTCCCATTTCATTATCTTTATCCATTGTTAATTCACACTATGTTTCCTCACAAATGAGGATCATAATAACAATAAATTCATTAGATCTATTCATTTTCACTTGCTGTTCACTAAAACAGTTCAGAAATCAGTGAGACATCTGGGATACATTACCTCAAAACCACCCTTTAATTTAGCATTGCATATTGTAATTATTTAATTAAATTCTTGGAATGAAACAAACAAAGGTTTTCTAACAAATATGAATTAAAATCTGGTTTAAATACTTTAAAATACAATGTATATGTTAAAATATCACTAGCCTGTACAATGCACTTGTTTACTGAATAGTCTATTGTGAGCTAATAATGTCTCAGAAACTCATTTAATTTAGAAAACTTGTAATCAAAATAAATTCCTACTTTATGTAAGTTTACACAGAAGACTATCAGAAGACTACCACTGGTCTTGTAGTTTGAGGGGTTAGAAATAACCTGGATCAAAATACAGCTGGGATGCAGCTTATATAGTGTGCAAAATTCTTAATTATGCTA
Organism: Haplosyllis anthogorgicola; assembly: GCA_038406195.1. Classification (NCBI taxonomy): domain Eukaryota; kingdom Metazoa; phylum Annelida; class Polychaeta; order Phyllodocida; family Syllidae; genus Haplosyllis; species Haplosyllis anthogorgicola. Next base: position 5,815 of record JBCAUI010530962.1, on the reverse strand, counting down.
ACTTATTTAAACTAGACTTTCAGTAAACATGTTGCATATGTATAGGTGCCAAATTTAATGAATTATTTTATGGTATTAATTGCAATATGTGTTTTTATAGTTAAATTAATAAATTTTAATATATTTGTACACAAAAGAGTTCTGTGTGATGAGGTTTTACCCTGGTCAGTTTGTCATTTGTCATTCATGAGGTCATATACTTATAATAATGACACTTGACAATGATCTCAAGTGGTTTGTACCCTGTATCTGCTGCAGCTTCAGCAAATTTGATTGACATTTTAATGACAAGTACCCTCTTTAGAGAGGTTAAACTACAGGGAATCTGTGAATCTTTTAGAGAAATTGAACGACACGGCAATTTACGTACAACAGTACATTTATTATGATAAATGGGACTGTTCAAATGTACACCTTTGGGTTAAACTCCTGCAGGGTCAATTCATTAGCTTTTTATACAAAGAACTTTTCTTTAGTTCGTTTTACAAAATGTTAAAATATGAAAATGATATTCTCTGTGCAGTGACTGGGGGAGAAATGAATCAATTAGCCTGTAAAGTTTGCCTTTTTTAGGGGCTCAGGCTCCAGCTGACTGATCACACAGTTAAAGCATTCAGACATATGTGAATGTGACACGTCCATTGTGACTAATTACAGTTCATATTGTCTCAATGCACTCAGCTGAACTAGTGTCAAAAATTTGACATCTACAAAATCAAATATGGCCATCACCAATAAATTTTGACGACTGCAAGTCTGTTATGTAAAGCCATTTTTTTCTGCACAGTGAGAATAATTTTCTTTTTTACAGGGACCGATATAACACGCATCAAACGTGGCAGAGACTTGGAATTAAAGGACCAAAATCATCATCAATAATATTCGGCAATCTAAAGGATGTCTTTACAAAGGTAACTAACGAAGCTACAATTAATTAGGTCACCTAAACAGTTAAGTAAATTATCGATTAATTAATTAATTAACTATAAAACGAAGAAAACGTAAACATGAAAATCTCATCAGTTTTAAGAAAATATAACATTAGGCAGAGATTTAATGTGCATCAACAGATGAAAAGAAGATGTGCAGCTAATTAATGCGTCATTCTTTAAATTCGTTTTGATACAGGGAACATTTCCAGTCTATGAGGAATGGACGAAAAAATACGGGAAAGTTTTCGGGTATGTTTGATTTTTAACTGAGATTTTGCTACCATCTCCTGAAATTCCTACCATTTTGGAAACAAAGAGAAATTCACGCTGTGCTTTTGATGCGCTATTTTTACAAAATGACAGAAATTTCACCATCTGCGTGAACAAAGCAGCTGATGTAAGAAAGTACGAAAAAAGTGATTTGAACAGAAAATGAAAAAGTAAAATTTCATCGAAAAGACGCAACAATATAATTTTTTAGATACTATGAAGCCAGCACTCCAATTCTGGTAACAGCAGATCCTGATATGGCCAGAGAAATCTTCATCAAGCAGTTTGACAAGTTCGTAGAACGAAGGGTAAGGTTGCTTGATCAACAGTTCAGGATATTAAATTAATTAGGAAAACAAATTCAAAACAAATTACAAACTGTGCTGTAATAATTTGGTCACTTGAAAACGAAATATTACCTTGTCGACTTGTTTGTAGCTAGAATATTACCCCAGCTTTAGACATTGTAATTTTAGGTATTCGTAGATAACAAAAACGACCCCATGGGACATTTGGTGGAACAGGCGGGTGAACAATGGAGGAAAGTCCGAGGTTTGTCCAGTCCAACCTTCAGTGCCAAGAGAATGAAACAGGTCTCTATGGACAGTGGAGGAAGGTCCGAGGTTTGTCCAGCCCAACCTTCAGTGCCAAGAGATTGAAACAAGTCAATATTTGCTCAACTGCAGTTTCAAACAGTTACATTCACCACTGAAATAGATGATCTACTAAAAACTCGTATTATTTCAGATGTCGCCACCAGTACATAAATGCATTGACAAGCTTATCAAGCGATTCCACGATAGAGCTGAAAAGGGTGACGCTTTCGACATCGCTGCGTAAGTATGTCCAAAAATTTCGGGGTTGGGAGGGGGGCAAGGGTAACCAGGAAAATAACAAGGAAAGAGGGGGAATGAAAATGAAAGACAGGGGAATGCGAGAGATATGATAAAAAGGACAGAAAAAAAGACAGATAAACTGAGAAAACTAAGTACACCATCACACATAAATTTAGCTATAAAATTTTTATGTTACACTTTTTAAACGACTGCGATATGTTTATCTTGTAGTTTTGTTCACCGTAAGTTTTGATGTGTTTTTTTGGATAAACGTTTAACTCTGGATGTGCTTATTCTTTAAACGTTTAATTCTGGACGCGTTTATTTTGTTGAATGTTTAGCTCTGGGTGTCTTTATTTATTAAACGTTTCACTCTGCATGTGTTTATTTTGTAGTGTCGTTAAACGTTTAACCCTGGATGTGTTTATTTTGTAGTGACGTTTAACGTTTAACTCTGGACGTGTTTATTTTGTAGTGACGTTAAACGTTTAACCCTGGACGTCATCGCCTCCACTGTGTTTAGTTATAATACAGATGTCTTCAACCAGGATGACAATATTTTCCTCAAGAAACTGATTGAGTTATTCAAGAATTTTGACTTGAAAACAATTAGCCCTGTCTTAAAGCTCCAACTTATTCTAATACGTACGTATGCACAATTAGTTATTTTAATTTAACTTGAATGTAACTTTTGTATGGAACAGCTGCCGGTAGGGTACGAAGTGTGACGTGTATTTACTGCCCGTCAGGTGCTGCCACAGTTGGGGGCGGCAGAAAACTACTATGTTTTCCATTGCCGTTCAGCACAACATCACATCATTTTAGATTTAGATATAAATTCGCACGTAGGAGGTTTCACTTTGTACCCAGCTGCAAGCATTCACTTTTAAGATACTTTTTATGTACCCAGCTGTAAGCATTCACCTTTAAGATACTTTTTAAAGATTTAAACTAATCAATAAAACTCAAGAATCATACTTGCATTTTAATGAAGAGGAGTGCACGCCGAGACCACGTTCTTTTCACCAAAACATTTGTATTTATAGTGGCGCAATAAACTGATTATGTTATCCACTTGGTTAATTAAACAAGAGAAAGATGTGTATGTCAAGAATTGTGTCATGCTGTTTCTTTATTTCTCTTACAGTTGTCTTCCCTAATATTGTGAAGATTTGTCGGCTGTTCAATCCACGAGCCTTAACCCCTCCAAACCAGTGGTTTCTTGACTTGGCCAAGAGAATGCTGGAGGACCGTCTTAAAACAGGGGTAAATAAATGCCATCACATTACAGAACTAAATACCACCACCATCCAATTACATTCCTAAATATCACAGGCATCGCACGACAGTACTAAATACCACCAGCATCACATTACAGAACTAGATACTGCTTCCATCATATTACAGTTCAAAATACTATGTTACAATACGAATTACAATACTAAATACTGCTAGCACCCAAATACATAAAAGTCTAGCAAAATTACATTTCAAACAAAGTACTACAAACAAAACACAAAATACTGCAAATACTAAATTACAGTACAAAATATCACCAGCGATACATTTATGTCAATGCATCATGAGTACCTCAATCATCACATCACACTACTAAATACTACTTGCATTACATGCATAACAATAGAAAGTACTACAGTAGAAAATGCTACAATAACATTGTAGATTATTTAGGCGGGTGGAATAGCTCAGTTGGTCAGCGCGTTTGACTTAGTCACGTATCGCTGAGCAGCTGATCACTGCATCGGAAGTTCTAATCCCAGCTTATGTATGTGAGAGGAGCCCAGCCAGCCATGCCGTATGCACATGTATAGTGTACACCCTATTATTATTGGTGGAAAAGGCAGGTGTCACACCAGACCTGACCCTCAGGATCACCGCACGCAAGCAAAAAAGAGTGCAGGAGAGAGATCCACCCTAGATTTAAAACCCATGGGGACGGTCACACGAAGTCCAAAACAGGGGTAATCAGTGGCCGCACAAATAAACCCTAGTCCAACAAAAAATACAAAAAGAAACATTCTAGATTATTTTATTTTATACAGGAGTACAGGACAGACTACATCCAGATGATGTTGATGCATCAGAGGCGACCTGTTTCGGGTAACACTTCCGGTACTGATACAGAAGACGACGTCTCGGACAATGAACAACGAGAAACGGCGAGAGAACTCAGACACGGTGCGAAGAGGAAGGAACTAACTATGGCGGTGACTATCATTTTCGATTTCTATAGCTTTAAATTCATTAGAAAGCAACTTTCCTCTCAGCAACACATTGACGAAACTGTGACCTAAATTTCTCGTGTTTTTTATATAAGGTAACACATTTACTACAAAAAACCATGGGTTTGTGCTATTTTGCAACAGTTTTCCAATAGTTTTACCAAAAGTCCGCCATATAATAAATTACTATAAAATGTTTAGCGTCCAGCAGCAATTGAATTGAATGAGCCCAGCAAGAAATATAATTGTTGCTGGGCGCTAAACTTTTTGGCAGTAATTTCATGATCTGTTCTGAAATTTCTATGAATTTGGGAACATCAAGGAATCCACATTGTGTCATTGATGTGCACAATAAATTTATTGTTAATGAATGATTTTCATGCACGTTATCAGCACAGCATCTCCTGAAATGTCTATCCGAAAGCACAGAGTTCTTCTGTTCTTTCTTTTGATTTCTATGTTTTCAAATTGTTTGAATTTGAGGAGCTGTGGGCATTTTCTGATCCAATCCTTGACCAACTTCAGTAAAGAATGTTTCACTGTCACTTGAGTGAAACATTTAGCACACTTCAGGAAGCTATAAAAGTTTTTTCTTGTTTCATGTTTACAGGAGATGCAGGGTCAGATCTTTGTCTTCCTTGCTGCTGGATACGAAACTACGGCTACAACTCTGGCCTACATGAGTTACTACCTAGCTCTGTATCCTGATGTCCAATCAAAACTCCAGAAAGAAATTGACGAATATTTCCCAGATATAAATGTAAGTAACCATAGAACAATAATGTTCATGACATTTATCACCCATGGGTGTTTATAAGGACACGTAAACGATTTAATAAAATGTGAATATAAAACATGAATCTATCATCAATAATTTTTTGATTTTCGTTCTTCCCAAACCCTTAAGAACAAAGAGAGAATAAAAACACTCCAGGCTGTCCTTTTGTTGCGCTATTGTTTCAAAACTAATAGCAAATTCATCCCCTGTTGGACTTATGATTTTCTTTATATCATTGAATTATTTAAAGTATTTTACCTCTAATAGTAGAGGTTTTCTTTAATTTGTACTGTTTAATTTGTCTAAATCGTGACAAAGTGACATGTTGTGTTGATATCATTTCAGACTAAACCTGTAAACTACGAAACAGTGCAGATTTTACCGTACCTTGACATGGTGTTCTGTGAGACATCCAGACTGGGTTCTATTGCAGGAGCGTAAGTATAAACAACCCTGGCACTGGCGGATCCAGGATTTCTCGTACGGGGGGCGCCAACCTTGGAGCGCCCCAATTTTTATGCAGAAATCGCCAAAAACTGCATTAAAATAAAGAAAAATTAGGCTGTACGGGGAGGGGGCGCTCGCCTCTCCCCCCCTCCCCTTTGGATCCGCCAATGCCTGGCTATAGTTTACAAGTCTATGCTGGGTCCCAAAAGGGGCAGTTGTAGATGTGTAGTCTATCGTTTGGATACGAGTCTTTAAATAGACAAAATCCCTGTGAGATAGTGACACCTTCTGATTTCTCCAGATAAATTT
>JBCAUI010530951.1:0-11323 GCA_038406195.1 Haplosyllis anthogorgicola | reverse complement strand
GTACAAAATACATGTAGTCTCATGAAAGGTGCAAGTTGAACTAATTAAAGATGGCTACTAATGATGCTAACACATAAATCTAATTAACCACAAGGATAGTCTGTAGACTATCACGTGATCGCTGAGACTGCAGCATCCCTGGTGGTAACTTTAATCGAAGTCTAATCCTTTGACAGATTCCAGATTCTTGTAAAAAGTCTGATTACCGCGACGTCACAAGTAAAGTAAATCGTATTAATCGCGAGAGTAAGTGTATTTTAGGAAGCTCCTGTAAGATACCATGATATATCTTTAATGAGATTATTTTTGTACTGTGAATTTAAAAGCTGACAACCTTTGTGCACATAAACTTGTGATACTTAAAAGTATGTTTTCTCTTTAAATATGACTTTCTTTCAAATTTCCCGTCACAACTATGTCGTTAAGCGGCAAAACCAAACATGAAGAAATGTTTTCCCAAAGGATGTTTTTGCACCAGAAGAACAATGTTTTTACAGCCTGTAGATTCACAAATGTCATGTAGTGCTTTTCCACCGTGCCCTGAAGGAAGATGTCACATTATGTTCGACTTTAGACAGAATATTGTGATATTCATCTCGACGTTTCTGTCGTTTTACGAGTCACAATTGTTTGAGACACAAACCACATGAAGCCCTTGGGTTGTCATGTTGTATCAAATATTCCCTTTCATCGGATATGCTTCATTATCATACTACTAACAAATATAATGCTCGATTCTGTCACGTTGGTGACACTTTGAACTCAATGACCTTTGAACCTTTGGAAATCTTAGCTAATTACGAAACAGAATAATAAATTATGCTAATGATGTCTCAGGGGAGATCATCCAAATCAAGAAATTCCTATTAAAAGTTAAGGGTACAGAACAAAAGAGGAGACAAAAGAATTCCATTGTGTGCTTTTGAATTTCAGCTCTAAACTTTTAATAGGAATTTCGTGATTTGATTGGCTGAATGGCGGGTAACCGTCCAAAGGACGGGTACTACCTAGTTAAAGTTAAAATTGCACTGACACTTGAGTTATCCTCAGCTTGTCACTTTGGAATGATTTTAATCTAAAGGCCAACGACATCACATGTCAATAAAACTAAATGAAACATTGTGTTAAGCCATATTTTATTACAAAATCCAATTTATACAATATTATATACAGTTTCATTATTATGTACATTTACCTGATAAAACCCTTGTAGAATATTTATTATTATCCAAGGATGTACTCTTGATTCACCTACGTTTTAGTTTTATTATTTTATTTTAAGAACTAAGGCTAAATAATTGTCAAACATTGTCAAACATTACACAGTAAAATTATTTGTGAAAACTTAATAATTGAAACCATTTAAATGTTAAAACTAATATTTTGTGATAAGGAAACTTCAAATAAAAAAAATTACATACATATAAATCATATTGTACGTTTGTCACAACATGAAAACATACATAGCAAATGTATTCACAACCATTCTAAAAATAGTACACTTGAGTTGCAATATGCATAATAAAATTAGTCTATTTAGGCTATAATTGACTTTCCGTAAAAGGCATTTGTCAAGAGGAAATTTTTAAAAGAGAATTTATAAAAGCATTGTTCAGAGAAATGTCAAAGTTGAGTATCTTCTAGTGACGTTTTAAAACCTCCTTGAGCGCGCATCAGATGCAGTAGTTTCTGTGGGTATTTATGCAGCACTCTTATTGGTGACACAAGGATCTTGTGTTTTGCTACTTAGAGATTTTGCTCCTACTCTTGCACTTTTCAGTCTCAAAATACACAAAGTTTAACATCAATCTGCTTGTTGTATTTTTAGCAGGTTCTAGTAGCTTTTTAGCAACTGCGCAGTATGATGTGACAGGCAACTTTACTACATCTATCTTTATTTAACAGGAGGAAAAGTTTATTTTCCTTTTGAGTTAATAAAATACAAACACAATATATAACTGCATATTCTTCAATATTCCTATCGCGTTTGTTTTATCTTGACGTCAGCAGTTTGTTATATACAATTCAGAACTGTAAATAATTTGTAAGGTTTATATATGCGATTAATAAACCAATTGACATATAATTATAGGTTTCACTTTGTTCAGCACATAGAGAAAAGAACTATTTGTTTTCCTTTGACTTCCGACGGTAGCTATATTTATAATTTCTTGTTTTCGGATATGAACTCTGTGACTATTGAAATTCTCTTTCCTCAGAAAACGTCAATGTAAGCTACGATTGCTTATATCTCACTGCAATACTGATACGGCAGAAAATGTACATCCAGGTGTTGGGGTAAAAGTTAAGTAAGCATTCCATTTAAGTTTTCCTGTTTCTCTCTTGGTTCCACTAAAATATTAGCCTTTAAGTTTCCATCACTTTTTTCGAATAAATCTCACCTCGGTGAATGTAACAACTCCAGTACACGGAATTTATATCAGTTTGGGAACAATGGCGCATCAAAAGCGCAGCGTGAAATTCTTATGTCCTCTCTTTTGTTCTGGACGTTTCGAAACTGATACAAATTCCGTGTACTGTTGCTAAGTAACCGTGGGTTCTGTCTTATATGACGTAAAACATATTGACGTCAACATCACCCTTATGACGGCAGAACATTTGTCCTCACCTCACAATATTTGTAGAGTCTTTTGGCCGAATAAATGACTTCATGTGGGCAACAGAGGAACAAAACTAATGGATCTCTATAAGGAAACAACCTTGTTATCCTTGTCATCAGTGAAGTTGATGATGTCATACACACTTGTGCTGCTATGGAGAGCTCCAGCTTCACTGGGTTGATGGGTATCCCTGGGTACTACTCTTCTGGGTAGGGTGGAAGGTAGGGTGTCATAGACACTGGTACTATTTGCTCCTGTGGATGGCTGACATGCATTTGGCCTCTGATTCGAATCTGATACAGGAAGTGGCATGAAGGAAGTGTTTCTTGGTTGGTTTGGTGGTGGGCTTGTTGGGTCAGGTGACCTTGAGTAAATTGCATTGATGATTTCATTGGTCCTGCAAGCTTCACACGTGTTGAGTACATTTTCCATGGAAAGTCTTGGGGAATATATCACATCCGGGGCACTTAAGTCTAAGATTTGTGTACCACATGGCATGTCACATGGTACATCACTAGGTACCTCACATGAGCACTGCCAGGAGATGACTTTATCAGCTGCAGTGAGTGGAACAGAATTTGCACCACGTGATATGTATGAAGAGTACTGATTGGCAGGCAGAAATGAGGCATACTGTCCCTTGTCATCAGGCATGTCACAGAGCAGTGTGTTCTGTCGAGAGGACACACTGCTTCCATTGGTTCTGCGATCCCTGGAAAAGAAAACAATAGAAAACTCATGAAATCATACGCTCGCTATGTATCAAGAGCCCAGCTGGCCACACCGTATGCATGCTTGTACAGTGTACACCTCTATTGGTGGAAAAGGCAGGTGTCTCACCAGATGTGACCCTCAGGATCACCCCATGCAAGCAAGTAAGAGTGCAGGCAAGAGATCCACCCTGGATTTAAAACCCATGGGGACGGTCACGCGAAGTCCAAAACAGGGGTAATCAGTGTGGCCCCACAAATGGACCCTGGTCCAACAAAAATTTAAAAAAAAAGTTTCATCTGAAGACTCAAAAAATTGAATGAACTAAGTACGAAACGCCCTCCGTTGTTGCATGCAGCTTGTGTTGTTTCATACATGTAATCAATGCATACTTAAATTGAGATGTTTGTGATTTTACGAAATTGATACCGCTGTCCCATAGAATTTTAAATTCCCTGTTGCATGTATTATATTTTTTACTCAGAAAATGACACCTCTGCACTAAAGAATTAAAAATTCCCCATTAGAGGAACACTCTACTACGATTACATTTTGGATTAAAATGAAATTTCCAAGAAAACAGAAATGCAAGGCGTTGGACTGGGGAATCTCAGTAACAAATCCCTTGGATCTACCAGTACTTAGCAACCCACTACCATCCCTAATATCTCATCACAGAAATACCATTAAAGGATTAAATACACAGATAATTTTAAAGTAAGCTTTACAGTCTAGAGGTAGGTAGGTTTCAGTAGGCTCATTACGATCCAGGTAACGTAACGTGTAAATGTCAGTCTGTGAGTCTTGTACAGGTTGCATGTGGGTGTGTGATATCTATGAGATCAGGGAGTAGATGTTACAGTGATATTTATTGCACAAGAACACTTTGCAGCATGATACGAATAATACATTAGAGACCTGTGGTTTTTCATCAGGAAGATAAATATTGGTGACCTTGTATAGACGGTGAGGAAGTAATTTTATTCCTTAATAGCTCAAGAAATTCCTATCAGTTTGGATAAGTACAGAACAAAGGAGAGAGCAAAAGAATTTCACGTTGTGCTTTTAATGTGCTATTGTTATAAAACTGATAGGAGTTTCCTCCTCTGTTCTCTTTACATTTTTACTTTGCGACCACTCCTTATGATTATTACGTGTTTTGAAAAAGGAACAATAATTTTGCTTCCGGTCGCAAACAATAGGTGGTCGTAAATCTCAGTGGCCGTTGCCCTCTGGTGGAGAGTCAAGGATCAAACTATTTATTAAATAGGAAAAGAAACTGAAATAAATCTTACCTCAACCTTGACCTTGACCTTGCAATGACCTTTACCTCAAGCGCCAATAAAGTAGACTAAATAATACAAAAATAACACAAATAACACTAAAATTCTACTTTCATGACCTTGAACGACACAACCATGATTCACAACACGTGGTCACGACCACCTACATCAGAACAGACAGACAGGCGGACAAACAAAACACACATTCATGACTGAAAACATGACATCTTCACATAAGCGGCAAAGTACTCAGAGCTTGAAAATCCTATTTTTTGGAACTATTGAATGTAACACTGTGCCCTTTGTGCGTCAAAATAACTCAGCGTGATGTTGTGTTTTGAAACGTTCCTGAATTGATAGAAATTTCAGGATCTGTGAATGGAGATGAGTTTAAAGTAAAAATCTCTAATGTATAGTACGTATTGCACTGATACTTACCGTTTTCTGTAGAACGTCATGCCGACGAGAAGTAGGAAGCCGAGGAAAACGCCGAGGATCAATCCGGCAGAGACGGCAATCAGTATACCTGCAAGTGGGGAAAATCGTTAGTACGTTAGACCACAAAAACAAGATGCGATTTAATCGCTTGCAATTAATGATCGGTACCGATTTCAATCAGAAATTTATCTATTAAACATTTCTAATTATGGCAAAGAAATTAAAAATATTTGATACTGGCTTATTTTTACTCAGGTAACCCTTCTGTGTGTATCACAATATTGCTCAAACAAGCACAACACAATCGCATGCGATTAAGATCGCTCGCAACTGGATCGTGCCGTGTATCTGCGGTCTTACACAGAGCAGGGGATGAATAGCTTTACACAGATGTACTCTGTTGCCCCCTGTCCATAGTAATTGTTTCTTAAACATTTCTAGTAAGGTGGTCACATTGTGTAGAAGTTTTATAAAAATGTTAAAACATTTACTGAAAACAGTTAGGTAGTGTTGTTTTGAATTTGCAAACATTTCGCGATTGCGCTGCACATGCGCACTAAGAAAAAATACTCCGGTCGCCATACTGGTTGACCTCTCACCAGTCAGCCCATTACCGTTGTGCTAAACCTTTAATTGTGTAGTTAATGAAGCTCTAACTTACCATATTGGACCTTGCTTTTGAAATCTGTAGATATGGCTTTCTCACTCTCAGTTGTACCTGCAATTAAGAAAGCGTTTTTTTGTCCTGAGATGAACTATGACAGCAGTTTCGAAACTGCCAAATCACGCACAGGAGAAAACAAATAATCTACTAAGATATGATAAAACTTATCTTCTGAGCTGTCGTTTAGTGTAGGTAGATAACAAATCGAAGTTTCGGAGAATTATTTCAAAAAAGTTCAATACAAGAACAACTCATGCCACGTTATACATATTTTTTTACACTGATAGCTTCACATTGGCCCAAGTCTGTCTGGAAAATATAGAGCTGCAGCTGTAACTTACTTTCTGTGGTGAGTTCTGTACAGTTGCTGAGATCCCCGACCCACTTGTTGTCCTGACACACCAGATGCCACATCTTCTCCGAACTCTTACACTTCACCATGGCCGTAGACTCCGTGCGTCGGATCTTCACGTCCGGGACCGGAGGAATGTCCGCGCACCCTATCGCTAGAGACAAAAAGAGAAACGTTTGATCAGTACAAAATTTGTGGTTTATCCCTTCACTGTTGACATAATGAAAAAGAAATGAATTTCTAAAACCTTTGAACAATAACCCATCAAAACTGTGGAACTTTGTTCTGCCTTTTGTTTTTGTTTTGTTTTTGAAATTGATACTCAGGTATTTCAGGATAGTACAGCGGCAGATTTTGTTGTCGACTCACTAAATTTTCATCCTGATTGGCAAAATCCAGTTCTTGTGAGATGGGTATATTCTGGGAAGAGTTTTATTGTTTTAATGTTTGAGTTGTTTGGTTGTGGAAGAAGGTTTTTATGTGCGGGCAAATAGTTTTCAAGTTTTCAAGTTTATTTTCTGAACTGAAAACGGAAAAAAGGGATTCTATCATCCGTTTTATCATTTTCCCATTTTTATATAACTTCTAAATGACACAAAATGGAAAACGGAGATTGCACAACCTGTTTCATCATTTTTCTGTTTACATCTATTCCATGGAACTAAAAATTATGGATGAAGTCTTTGTTTTTCCATTTTGTATTAGTTTTTATTCATTTTAAGACGTGAAATGTGTCTATAAAACTTGAAAAACATGAAAATGAAAAATTATGAAATTGGTGATCAAATCTCTGATTTGCATTTTGTGTCTTCAAAGTTGGAAAAACAGAAAAACGATGAAACGGGTGATCGAATCTCCGTTTTTCAGGTTAAAAATTAGATCTTGAAAACGTTTTGGCCACTTCATACACTGACTCTCCACTATATTAACAATCAGATTAAACGTACGTGCCAACAATGTGCATGAATAATTGATTGTCGTGGATCTTGTCCAAATGTTCTGTGTCTGAGACAATATCAAGGGAATAATATGCGATACAAATTAACTTTGTTTTCTCTGAATTATCTGCAAAACATTCAACAAACATAACAAACAGAAGGTCATCGCAATGTAATACCGACATGACTGAACAGGCTTTCAATTGCCATTATAGTTTTGTTAAATCATTCATTCATTCATAGTTGCAAATGATACAAATTAAGATCATAAAATGTCATTTCAAACTTATACGTAACAATTACATCGCTCAATTTTGTCCTGTAGCTGACACTTTGAACTCAATGGCCTTTCAAAGCTTTATCCAATCACAGAACAGAATAATAAATTATGTTAATGAGATCTCAGGGAAGACCCTCATTGGCTGAGTATGAAGTTAAAAAACAAAAGCACATGACCTTTGGAAGGGTAACGGTCCAATGGACGGGTTCCTCCTTGTAGTTTTAAAAATTGAAAACTTAATTTGCCAATTAGCATATTAAATCAAGTAGATTCAGCACTAATTATGTAATTGATATGACGGAACAAAACTAGACATTATAAGTAGTATCACTGTAATGTAAGCAAAAAGAGGTAAAGGAACTACATGCTCGGTTTGTAGGAAAATGTAAGGAGCAAGTAATATCAGGAAGCGCTTTGATGTCTCAGAGTATGATTAAAATATACATGGTTCTAAACCGCAGGATGGTTTTAAACCGCCTTGAGGCTGATAGACTGAGGCTGGAAGAGACAGAGGTCCCTTACATCATGTAGTTACGTGTTTTTATGCAAAGAACTGCAGGACACAAGCGTATTGTGTTACCCGCTGTATGTATTATGTATTAAAGGAACTAGATTGTGTTCCAACTAGAAACGTTTTTCATCATGTAACATCTGTTCGTTTGCACTTTTGACTTCTGCGAAAATCTCAGGGGATAAATAATCTCTTTTGTTATGTACATTTCTGAAGGAGTTTCAGGAATTCCATTTAACATTTGGGAGGTAAATGGATTAAATGGTGTTCTCAGTTAAATAGTTCATTCAATTTCCAAACGTATTTTGTATTCAAGCCAGACATTTTATGCACATATCCAGAAAAATCAGCTGGACTCTGAGCAGTTCATATAATTATAAGCAATTGACACTAAGAAATATACGTAGTACGATTCTCTTGTTTCATTTAGATTCAAAATTAAAGAACATGTGTATTCTTAAATAGAAATGACGATTATGGATAAGTACAGTATGCTTACGTTTATAGTGTAGTAGTATATTGTATTTCTTATGATGCGTGTTGGTGGCGTCAGACTGTACGTAGAACTGCACCATGGAGTGCACAGATGTGTAGAGATGTTCCTCACGGGCACCGGTTCTGCACAGGGGCACCTAAAAATATTAAAAACGTTACAACACTTGGAGAAATTTATACAGACAATCATGAATCATATTCAACTGTTCGAATGAACTGGCCACTCTGTACCTCAGAAAACATTTCAAAGTCATTTTGGGTTCAAATGAACTGGCCACTCTGTACCTCAGAAAACATTTCAAAGTCAACTTGGGTTCAGTGTTTTATGGCCCAACTCTCTACCCTAAGTAGCTGCTGTGTGTTTAATGGCTGAAGCACCAGGATCTGTCGGGTACCGTGTTGGTAGGGTCGAGGTGTTGGTGGGGCCAGAGAACACATAACAGCATGACGCCTTTGTTACATGGGTGCCCTGCTGAGATCCTACGTCTCTCTAATGCAGCAAGAGAACACATAGCAGCACTACACTGTTGTTATATGGAGGTCCTACCGAGATCTCACGCCTCTCTGGTGTCGCTACAGAACACACATAGCAGGACTACACTGTTGTTACATGGAGATCCTACTGAGAACCTACCTCTAGGGCACATCCAGCAGCAATACACTATTGTTACATGGAGGTCCTACTGAGACCTTACCTCTCTCTTGTGCGACCCGTCCTTGACGATGAGTTTGCGAGGACACGGCTCCTTCCTTATCGTGAGCTTCGCCTTCTCGTCGTCATCGTACACAAAACTTATCATCGTCAACTCGATCCTCTGACCTATGTGCACCGAGGCCTGGAATACGAAAAGTACAGTTTTTTTGTTTGTTTGTTTGGGTTTTTTCACAACATACATGACCTAATTTAAATTTTAGTGTATTCGAAGCATTTGTTTATGGGTCTTAGATGTAAGGAAAACCTGTTCCTTGCACTTCCGTATCTCTTCTTCACCCAAGTATGATCTTGCTCGTAACTTGTTAATGACTTGTTAACGACCAGGTTTATTCTGACATGTCATACCATTGATTGATTGTGAGCCACACTGTGAGCCAGTTTGTGACCTATTTGTTTTAACATTTACCTGCCAGGGACAGTCCTCCACACCCACGTGCTGTTTATGACCTAGTTTCAGGGATATGTATCCACTGGGCTGTTCCAGTGAGATCGGGATGTATTTGGAGTGAGCACACTCTTCAGGTGACCCGTGTTGTGCTGTAAACATAGAACGGGAAATGCACCGAATTACAATAACCATTGCGGATCCAAGGGGGGGCGTTGCCGGCGCGCGCCCCCTCCAACGGCCCCTCCAATTAATTGAAGGCGCCAGGGTGTCCCCTCCAACGAGAAATCCCGGACCTGCTCCTGATAAACAGGTACTAAGAAATATCCTAAACACATTTATTGTAAGATTTTCTAAAGCCAATCATAGACTAGGTAACATCAAATAAAACCTGTCACGGCAGTCAATTTTCCACTGTCATGAGGCAAGCGAAACTTTGTCTATGTCAATCCTATTACAAAATGCATAAGAACAAATTTGCTTAATTTGCTCTGTTTTTGCCTGATGATCCAGATTTTCTTAGTTTGCGTACCTTTTTCTGTTATGCAAATTTGGCAAATTAGCTTAGTTATGGCAAAAAAGGTATGAGGAAAATCTTGAATATTGTTCTGTAGTCGTCAATCCTAATATTTAACAAATCCTAAACTTGTTATCAATTTTGAAAAATAGCACATCAAAAGCGCTGCTTAAAATTCTTTTGCTTTCTCTTTTGTTCTACATGTTTCAAAATTAATAAGAATTTCATGATTTGATCTAATCACCATTCTTAACCCTTGGGAAATTCCAGCATTAATAATTACCACTTGACCAAGATACAGACTAGAGCCGCGGTGACTGCGAAACAATGTGTCTGTGGTAAGCACACAGTTGTATCTGGTAAAGTGGCTGATCGATCACGGGGTAAGTGAGATACATCATTTAAATCCGGGTTACTACAATGTGGTGAAGATGGATGGTGAATTCTGGTATTTCTGCACCAGACAAATTTAGAACCAGAGCACTGGTTTGGTTGATACCAGGAACCAGATTCAGTACAGCGACTTCAGTTAGAACAAAAGGATTGACACATTATGAAGATTATTAAGGTGAGGTTGAAATGCTAAAGACAATCATGAATCAGAGAGGAGTGAGATCTCGGTAGGACCTCCACATATAAATTATATTAAAAGGGAAAATCCAGTTGTCCTTATTGTAAATATATCGGCACGTAATTTAGGCACAGAGTTCAAAGACATATATAAAGGAATATAATCACGCTGGTCGAACTGACACCTATGGAAACAGTATACTGTGAACAATAACGTAGCTGGGAGCAGAAATGGAAGACCCCATTTTTTTGTGAAAGTTAAAAATGCCACGAATTAAGGATTTGAAACTTTTTGTTGTTATTCTATGCATTCATACACAAGTATGGTCAATACAAATACTGAGAAATATATAATAAGGGACACACTAATGAATTTCAAAATCCCAGTTATTTCAACACAGTACACATGCAGATTACAGCAAAATGTTTCAAACTGCTAATTCATGCTATTTCACACACAAATTGACATTGCAAAGTGTTGTGGTAAGTAGCTAAGCTGGGATGTGCTGTTAGCTGGCGTCCGTGTTAGCTGCCTCCTACTTAGTGTGTCTGTTACCTCACTCGTATCTAAAGTCGGTCTGCCTGCTATTGTGGGCTGCTGGCTGGTATAGGATAAATGGTGGGCGGAGCAATGGTGCAAAGCCATAATACCCCCGGCATGCCCCCGCTGAATTTTGTGTAAAAATGGGTAGGTTGTGAGCTGCATATTTTTACGCAGTAAATTTGGCCTAAAATTTGTGTGGCATAGGGTAACCATAATGCTAAATAGGTGTATCCGGTAGCTAAACTATTCTTTTCTTGCATATATTATGCGCCAGCATATTTATTTATAAAGTAAAGTAC
>JBCAUI010530940.1:0-11323 GCA_038406195.1 Haplosyllis anthogorgicola | reverse complement strand
CCGGCTTTGCGATCTGCTGCGCTCATCGTCTAGTTTTTTATTTGAACACATTTACAATTATTAACATCTGCGGAAACACAACCTGTTACATTCAGAAATATATTATTACATAAACGAAATTAACCTGTTCTGACATAAAAACAAGTACTGTTATTACATAAAGAAATACAGGAGAACAGGAGAACAGTTATTGAGAATGTTATGGTTTAACAATAGATCTCGGCATCTGCCGCAATAAATTACGAATGTTGGACGATAGGATCGATGAAAATTCGTTAAAATGAACGTTATTGGGCCATTTTTCGACAAAAGGGTGTAAAGATTTTAAACATTCTAAATCTACGATATCAAATGACAACCAAATAAGAGCAATTAACATTAACATTTGGTACATGTGTCATACAAACTCAGACAATGTTATGTTGAGAATGTTAGGGTTGGTAATATTAGAAGTGATCTCCAAATTGAACATGACAAACTCATTTAACCACCTAAAATGATTCTAAATTGACTCTACAATGGTAACAAAATCTATGAGATAATCTTGAAATTTTAGATTCTACTGATGAAACACATGCATATTTGTCGTTATATTGTAAAGGAATCAACTCTTATTTTGTTACCAAAATGTACATTTGACCGATTCACAAATTGAGTTATCATGTGTTATGTTCAGATACCTAACAGGACAAGTCTATTATCTACTATTTTAAATGTGCAACAACAAATCATGATAACTCTTGAAATATTTATCATATCTGAGCTGTATGCATTTTCGCAATACATTCAATTGCTAATGAGTTTTTGCAATACATTCACAGATTTTATGCAGACCCTGTTTGTTTTATGTTCATATGTAATTATCTTAACGATAATATGAAATTTCTCAACATTTTACCGCTTCCCTGATGCTTTTTGCTATTTCCTGAATGCGCAATGTGTTCGTTGAAGGTTTTGACTATTAGGCATGGGAATTTGGACTATTTATGACAATAGATATGTTCTTTGCTAGGATTTTAACACAAAACTTGTATCACAATTTGTATCACAATGCGAAGGATAGCAATGCTAGCCTTGGACTACACTAATATCAGAGCATTATGATACAAATATAAATAACGACATTGTAAATTTCTTTCTGACTTAAATATGTTTGTCGGTTTTAGCAAAATCTGTCACAACGTTACATATTCATTAGCGGTCTTTCATCCACCGTGAAATACCACAACAATAAAGTCCACTCTCGTATCCAGACGTTTATGTGAGGAGAGCACTTCAAAGCCTACACAAATGTTAGTTATTGCATTTCTCCACACATATATTGTAGCTTACACAGGAAGCAGAAAACCACAGTTCTTTTACAGGATTGAGACTCAACCTTTTGGCTTACAACCATAATTACACCCTTCTATTTCCTATGTCTATTAATGGAAGTGGCTGGTATTTCCCTAAGTGCCAAGCGATTTGCTTATGTGTCTTTCTGTTATTTGTGCACCCACTTATTATCAGGGTATCAATAGTGAAAAATAATAATGACATCAACAATAGGATAAACTTTGAATGACCAACAGGAAGTGCCATAGACTCCATGTTGTTTTTACAGGAAAATGGCTTACATTGCTAATTGGAATTTAAATTGAACCCATATTTCTTTAAGTAATGTATTTTCCTACTTACATTTGGCACAGTAGCATTCATTAATAATATAAGAATGCTACTGTACAAAACTTTTGTCTGTATATTTTTATTTTTGTCTCCAAGTGTTTTACAAAATTTGGGAATTTTTAATAATTTTTAAACTTATTTTAATTGGCTTTGTCATCATAAATTAATAAATTTAGTACATTTAGAGTAAACTGAATACTAAATAAGTAAATTTACATTGAAAAAAATGATATAAAAAGTCCAGAATATTTTTAAATTGTTAATCATGATAACAATATGTAAATCAATAATGACTAAACTTTTGATTATTTTGAATGGGTTTCTGAACTGGAAGTGAGATATTTTTAGGTCATTCAAGATTTACCTTATTGTTGATGTCATTATTTTTTACACTATCGATACCCTGGACACCAGTTTGCTTCACGCTCAGCCTATTATTTGGTTTATTCGTATGTTGAAAGAAAAACATGGTCATGTTCAGGAATCAAGGAATGGAACTTTTCATTTAACAATTTATATATAAATCTATATTTAACTAAGATTATTTATTTCCCTAATTCCATATACAAAATGAAAAGATTGACTAGAATGCCATTCTGTTTAACACCCAGGAGGGATTTATTTCCCGTCAGGTGCTGCTCGGACTGTGTTGCGGCGAAAAAGTCTTGCACTTTGGTATTGCAATTTAGCCCCAAGCCATGCTTACTAGTGGAAGCAATGTTTTTGTCTATATTTTCATGTCTACATGTGAAACATTTAAAATGCCTAATATAACAAAACTGGAGATTCGATCACATCTGGGTAGTTACCACCATCTGTTGATTACAGTTCAACTGTCGGAGAGAAGTTCCTACAGATGTTCACCGTGTTTACATCAACACTCCAACAAATTAAAGCCAAACAGGAAACAGCTTAACTTTTACAATCTAACACCCCTCCAAAGGTTATTCGAGAACTTTTGGTTTTTCTTCGACTTTCAATTAACATAACCTTTTTGATAAGTAAATCTATTTATCGGTGCAAAATTCCCAATTAACATTACAATTTGAAAAGCAAGCTGCGGGAGTCCTCTTCTTGACATTAGTTGCTGCAATGTTGTTCCATAGTCACATGCAGCTATTCATCTGAGATGTTACTACGCTAATGAACATAACAGGAATAGCAATTGGAATATTCTGTTGCTGAGCTCATCGTTTCTTCTTTCATATTCAACACAGAGAACGGATTCCTCTAATTTAATGAAACACAAAAGAAACACCTGTATCAATGTTACAGTGGCTTTTGAGTAGCTTCCATTAGAGGTCATCAGGAGAAGAAATCTAATTAGATAAAGTTTCAACCTGTGGGCCACTACATGTTGAAACAGAACACCTGTTGTAAACAATGACCATGTAACGTACGTCTTGAGTGCGGATCCATACATCACCATACTGACCAGGTCACTCACACAACAAACAATCCTGATGAAAACCATCCCGTAACATAACAACAACGGCACCCTGGAATGCTCGCTTGTTCAGAACGAACATTCCTGATTTCCACTAAAACTGAATTTTGTTTAATACGGTACTGGGAAACATTTTGGAAAATTCCCGAGCACAGCTTTATCAATTCGTTTGTTGTACCCAGTCTAAATTTTAAACGTTTGGAAAATTAGTATTGTTTTCAACCGTTTCTTTTTTTTGGGGGGGGGGATTACTTTACTGGATGTAACTTGACGTTTGTTAATGTTACATTGTAACAGACCAGTGTTTCGGGAACTAACTTCTGCTTCGGTGATCATTCTTTTATCCCTCTTCTCATTAATTTTCATGACACAAATCCAATTATGTACATGTGTGAATCAAAACACGATCGTCTATCACATAATTTCATTTTGTACTTAAGCGTACATACACAAAAACTGTAACATTTAGTTTCAAAAGTTGCAAGCTTGGTCGTTGAATTTTCAAACATACACAGTAATTAAAGTAATCGTCTCCAAAAAGAAAAAACCATTTCAATTGGACAATGAGGGATAACCTGACGGTGCACATAGCCTCATGCCATATTTACCAAGAATAAACAATGAGATACACAGAATTTTTTCCCAGAAGGTGCCTAAAATGATCTGAAATTGCTTGACTGCACTCTGTTTGGCTTGACTCTAGTCTCTCCATCATGACTGTACTCATTACATCTTGACTCTAATCTGTCCAGCATGACACTACTCTGTGTAGTTTGGCTCTAATCAGAAAACGACAAAACCATTTCGTCAAAACAGAAAGCCTCAGCCCTCTACAGGGAATGACGCTAAGACAACCAAGTTAACTGTGCAAGACGAATAACATCTTTCAGCCGATATGATGACACATCTTTGATCAGATGCAATCTAAAATCGACAGATTCATTTTATCACTTGATCTCATCTTACACAAAGCCCCCACATAACATCACATGTAATTCCCATTGTACATGCATGCAGTTTAGTGATTTTTTTCATTGAAGAGACTATTTTCAGACAGACAACTGCGCCAGTTAGTTACAGATTGCAAGCACATCTCTACAGGAACAGGGTTTTGGCAATTAGTTTCCAGCTTCCTGAAGAGATTCTCTTCATTCTGAGCGAGAGCCTTAATAGGGATAACCCCAGCTACTCGGTTTGCACGATTTACACCTGCTACACACTATTAATATTCATCTCATATCATCCCTTTTAAAGTCATTGCAGTTTTATTTTCCCTACCGATAAAGCTTGTATGCTCTTCCTTCAATTTTTCTGCAAAGCAGACACATAGTACAAAAAGCAGTGTTCAGTTTTGTAATGTTCCTTACAACTTTTTGATGGTTTTCAGTAAAGTACATCGCGTGGTAATTCCAAGAACATTTCATGCTAGCTTTCTTCTTCTTTAAAAAGGTGTTTTTAGCCAAATACGCTTTGAAATCCATTACACGCTACAAAATATAGTTGAAGAGACCAAGGCTTACATTATTGGAAACCTGAAAATAAGTGTAACGCACCCAACTGGGCAAGAAATAAGCATGAAATGCAAGCGTGAATGTTTCCTCAAGCTATTTTCTTTGCCAACGTACGATCGTATTGATGTGTAAATCAATCATATAATATCTACTCAAATTATGCATTTTGAAGGCAGTTTACTCAAATGGCTTTTGTGTCATACTGGGTTGCAAACAGGCATGACGTAGGGTGTTCATAGGAAGTATACACAATGCTCTTTAACGTCGGTGCGTTTCATGTAAGTTGTACTTCAACACATTTGTAATGCAGTCAAGTGGAATGGCAAAGGATTTTCAAAAAGGAAAGAAGAAAGTCTAAGCTATTTATCACTTTACGTTCTGTGTAGCGCTTTACATTTGTCAGAAGACATGTTGAAGTAGTCTTTGTCTTCTTATTCTTGATGCAATCAAGTCATTGCTAATAAGTTGTCACACTAAAGATCCGCAAAATTTCTACATTTTTCACATGGAAATTCATCGTTATATTGCTTTCAAAATTACAATAAAGAATTTATTTATACATGGTTCATAAATTATTCTTGATATTCAGATAATCATTCAAAATACCGAAACATCTGCACACTACAAAGTCAACAGACTTTTGGGACAGTTAATGTGACAAGGCGCTTCACAGTAAAACTGTACAAATGTGACATACTCATCTTCTTGTACACGTTGAAATGTGTAACATCTCAAATCATCGCGCATGTAAAGCTTTTCCTCTGCCAAAGGAAAGTTTCTTACATGCTTCGCTCTCGTATGCGACAAATTTGACTCGTCGATCAATGACAGCTAATTGCTGATCTTTTAATCACCGACTTCGGGACGGCTCCCGATATTCCTTCCACTTGTGGCACTTAATCCGAGTAACTCGAACATTCAGTATGACATATTGTAATCAAATGAATTGGTGGCGCAAATCAATTCGAAAAGCTGAAATTATCTTTACCATGCAGGTTAAAACGAATGCATCAAAATATCTTATTCAACAATATCATTTTATAACCGATTCCCGAGAAATGAAGTGGCAACCGGAGAATGATATGCAACGCAACATTAGAGACAAAGCTAAGATCCTTCAGGGGAATTCTACATTCGAACTTCATTTAGGGTCGCAGTCTGTTAAAAGACCTGGCCCTTCAATGAGAATTCTTTTTGGTCTTACTTAGCAAGCCAGTAAAGCAGAAACAAAAGCGAAGAGCACGAATAATGAGTTGAAAAGGAAGTACAATTACTCTTATATGTACAGTGACACGGTGGCCATCTATCACTGTTAACTAGATGAGCAAAACAAATGACAAGTGATACATGTATGTAGTTGTACTTGTCGCCTAAAGGAGAGCCATAATCTGTACAAAGTTCCCGGTGGTTGAGGGCTCTCCCACCGCGCTCGAGCTTACACACCTCATGGTACCATCAACATACCCAGCCAACCATCAATATTCCTCATCTCTTTACCACCAAATACCATTATTACAACCACTGCCTCTTTAAGACATCTGCTAAATTGGTTAAATACCTGTCAAATGATTACCGTGAGCTTATCAATACTGACAAAGATTAAATAGGAAGCTGTTTTTGCAATTGCTGCGATAGCAACACAAAAACAATCTGTTGAAACTATCAAATCTGTAAGCTAATCTAAAAAGTAGACATGAGATGACAGTATGTTATTACAAAACATATGTATAAACTATGAAAGCTTAATAAATAAGGAGAAACAAGCTTGGTGAGGGTCAAGCACAGCAACCCGGCAGGATGGATACAGGTGGTACTCAAGCAAATGTAATATCGGTAGAAGCAAATTTCGCAGTAATGTACATTAACCGTAACTGTAAACATGTCCCATCGTATAATACAAGTATCAATATTCACATTCGTATTGCTATTTACGAAAGAGATTCATGTAAGCATATGACCACATTTCGTTACCAGGATGGTGCCATGCAGGCCTAACGAGATTTGCTACACAAAACTGCATATTCTGCAGCAAAATTTGTTTATAAAAAGAAAAAAGCTTTTCGATTGAATGCTATCTTACAGAGTACTGCAGATATTTCATGAAACCACTGCGTACTAACTGTACTCGCACTAAGTATGCCTGCATTCGGACCGGTACATTGTTAAGTTTTCCTGCACGAAAATTAAGTAGAATATTATACACTCACCTCTGCTGTCGCTACAAGTTCATCACTCTGTAGATTGCTTTAGAAATGGTTTTAAACTTCAAGGCATCTCATCCTATAACTCTGGTCCCTTCACACCGTGCATATTATCGCACTTTTCCAGCTGAGTTTGTCCTTCTCAAGTTAACTGCCGTATTTCTTTAACGCGTCGCTGCGGAAAATTTAATCCTCTGAGCCGAGAGGAAATAATGCACCTCCCACTGGCAGCGTTTTTCGGTGTTCATTCAAAACCATTCCTCAGTGTCACTTATATGGAAACAAATTGTTCATTTAATGCCATTAGTCGGCAAAAAGACCAAAAAATTGTACTGAAGAAGTTCCTGTACTTTTCCAACTTAGCTTTTAGTGTATGGAAAGAAAGCCAATACATCTTGAGGTGTGATTAAGTTATGAGAACACACTTGAAAGTAATAAGATTCAATGGAGTCTTTGGCTATAATGTAAAGGTGAAAATCTTCTTACACGTTCTGACATAGAAGATTTACAGCCGAGGTGTTCTCTTTGTCAGCCAGTAATGACAAAATAATTGCCAAGAATTGTAATTTTACCATTCATTTCGCTTACATTTTATGCATAATTTCTGTGTGTTGTGCCAAAGTACCCAAGTTGAATAAATCTTCATGACATAAAAAGAACCCCTCGCTAATTGATAGGTTTAGAAGTTGAATTGGTGTTATGAAAATACCTCCCTATAATTTTGCCTGGGTCTACCAAAACTTTTCAACATATACAAGAGCAATTCATTATCATGCGACACACCTGCTTATTTGACATCCAAATTTGAGAAAACTATTCTGCCTTTTGTAGAAAGTCATTGAGACCTTTCTGAGTGAATTTCGCGAGGCAAATGATACATTTCTTGGTCACGTATCTTTTGATCTTCATACACTTACTTCTGGGTTATTTTGCGCAAATTGGCCAACTCAGAGGGGTATCAATTGCCCGTCATTACGACGGTGAGGCCTTTGTTTACTGTGATGTGCTAGCATATTGGGTAACAGGTGGGTGAAGTTACCCCAGGGCTGAAATACCTGACCCCGTCACATCCCTGACTTTGAGGCCAAATTTCTTACCTCGTAAACATTACACGATGCCTTCTACAATATAGAGGTTTAATCTATTTAGATCCATATCGCATAAATGTATCGGCAAAATATAACAAAAGAGTCATTACCCACATTATGTACAGCACAATAACTATAACAATTCCTTAGGTAAACTGTAAGGATTTCAAAAGATCTGACAGGACCGTACATGTCATGAAACGGTTTTGTGTTACAATAATGGCATCTATGATACGTAATTACTTACATCATGTGCCATTTGCATTGTAACCGATACAATTAACAACCACACATACAAGTACATTGTTTTCTTTAACCCACTCGTCTCTTTCAATCGGTTGCTTCCAATGTGTTAGGCCAGTCATTTCTTTCCATGTTAGATTTAATTAGATTTCTCGCCACTCTGAACTATCGGGAATTGTGCAAGAAATTTAATCTGAAACAACTGTAAAACATCACAGGTTTCTCTGACATCTTGAAAAATGCTTGCTATTTTATATATTTTAATGTTATAAAAAGAATTTCTTCTTTTTTTTCTAATAGGCGCTAAAAATGAGTTGATGTAAAGCCTGGCCTTACATTACACAAAAAACAAAATGTACCATTTCATACCTTCATTACTTTCAATCATGTACGAAAAATGTTAAGATTCGATTACAAATTAAAACAATCCAAACTCAATATATGATTGTTATGTAACATTTATTTAACATTGCCCAAATTGGTACGAAGAAAGAAAGAAAGAAGGCTGGCGAGTAAAATGAACTGTGATTCAAAAATGCTTACAACAATCATTGACATCATCACTAGTATGGTTATCGTGTCGGTTTTGTTTCAATCCTGGTGGACTTAATTTCGACTTGAAGAATTCTAGCAAGAATATGTTCCATAAAATGCAATTAACCTAATTTTCTTTCCTAGATTCTGAACTTCTACACATACACACATTAGATACTTCAGGCATATTTCTTTCGCTTAAAGTTCAGAGATACAAGAGTGTTGTAAATTTATACACACGGACATCCGTACTTGAAAAACATTTGTGCTTCAAATGACTAGATTTGTAGTGGCATATTAAATGTGCTAGGATTACTGGACGTAGTTCTCTTAAAAGCCCTTTAACTACCAGGTTTTGTATACTAAAAGGCACAAAGGCAGGGCTCAATATACTCATTTTGTGCTATTTGTAATGTGTTACTCTCATTTCATTTGTGGAAAGTAAACATACTATTATTATTACAATGCCGTACATTTCCAGTAATTGCCTTAGTGCGTTGCAATAGCAATCGCATTTCAAAAGTAAAAGAATTGTTCGTGGTTGGTGGAACCTGTATTTTTGTCTGCTGAACTTAGGCAACTTTATAGACGTCGACAACGTTAAAGCCTTTGAACATGTATTGATAAAAAACTTGGGTCCGTTAAGAATATCAAATTTATTGCTGCTAAGGGTTGACGTAAAATAAAGGTTCCACTGTAAATCAAAAGTTCCGTTTTATTCCTGATTACATAGGAAATTTTTGAGGCTTATTAGCTTTTGATTAAACAACGGTACACTTGTTCGCGTGCTGATCAATCTATCCACAGAAAAAGTTTGATCTCATGAGAGATCGGAGTTATTATAGAAAATTAATATTGCGGTCAATAGCGGAACTTTCGGTCAAACTATCGGGGATATCGATTTACCCGATATCGAATCATCCGGGAACAAGTGTACTAAACAGAAACAAATTACAAGATTAGCTCTGCTCCATCATATTAACACTTTAAAAAGACGAGAAGTTTACGACAACTGAGAAAAGCTGTGTAACAAGGCAATAAGTCTTTGTGTAACAATAGCACCATTTGAAATATTGGAAGGTCAGTCAACCTCTCTGTTCACTTGCATCACTTAGCACATTTTGCATAATCAAATTCAAAATTCATTCAGTTTCTTATTTACATAATTACATTATTCTATACAGTATTTACATAAATCTATCCACAAAATATACCCTTTTACAAAACTGTTGTTTCAATCAACAACTTTCAATTTCTAAGTTACGCAGTGAGCTGGAAATTATTCCAAATATGTGTATTTAAACATATGAATGTAAGATAAGAGTTCGAGCAAAATACGTGAATATATATCGTACACTCTCGAAGGAGGAAGACCTTCTGAAGAAGGCGGTCTGAGCCCAGATCTACCAATGTAACATTTACGGACAATTTAGGCAATTTTATTAACAATAATTGTTGCAGTGTTGCTGGTACTTTATGAAACCAAGGGGCACTTTATTCCCACATATCATTTTCACCAAAATACGGCAAGACTCATTTTAAAAGGGCATATACTTGAATGCGATGAAAACGACGATGACAACTGACAATTCATGATTCTGTAGGCTTTTTGACAATTATGCCATATGAGCCAAACAACAGACTGGCATTTATAATTCCAAAATTTTAACGAGAGCTTCATACTTCATTATAGTCGGATATTTGCAAACTATTAGAGGGAAACACCCGTGCCGGCGTGAAACGACAATAATGCTGATTGTTAACTGAAAACTAGAGTGTGATGGATTGTGCGCCCAATGTAGCTTTTACTGTATACTTAACAGGAAGTTATATCTATGCTATCTTTACAAAAGCAATGGTCATCTGGGCAGCTGTTTCGGTTTTTGGCACTTTATATATGACTTTGACAAACTCGGATCGTTCCTGATTTTTGTAGCTAGAATTAAAATTTACAACCTATGATTACACAACTGTGCATCCCAACATTAATAATCGACTTAGTAAGATAGAGAATCATACTGTTCTCCATTAACTCATGAAAATTGTTGCAAAATAATTATTTAAATCCGTTCCACTAATAAAATATACGTAATTTATCCATTTGAAACAGATCCAAATTTAAAGCACTAAGCTATACGTGCCTTAAACTTACCAGGATGAAGCGGGGGTGCTTGTGCGCCTGTACTAATTAAATGCCATTGAGATTTATAATTCACTACGATGATAACGTTGCACAACGCTACTCGATATGATTTTTAACAAATTGACACATAATGCCACGTGGTAATTATCACATAATGTCACGAGGGAATGCTACAACTGGGGCGACATTGATGTATCACATGGAAATCAACACAGTAAAATCTACGGGAAGTACGTCCGAGAGAGTGGATAATATGAGCACAAGCCCACTAAGGACTGGGCCTATGATTTTAGCAATAATCATGCTGGATAATTGAAAATGGCGTGTTATGGATAGCACGCCCAATGTAGATTTTACTGTATATTTAACAAAGTAAACAAAGTGAGAAATGTATAAATCTACCTAATATCTCTTAATACACTCCTCCCCGGATATATCGATATCGCTTATATCGATATCCCGCTTATATCGATACTTTTTTCCGCACCAAA
>JBCAUI010530929.1:0-11323 GCA_038406195.1 Haplosyllis anthogorgicola | reverse complement strand
TATGATCAATAGTGTGCTCAGGGTGACTGTGCACAAACAACGACGACGACGACAACACAGGACGACGATGGACGACGGACACTTCATGATTCTATAGGCTCTTTGGCATATATGCCAAATGAGCCAAAAATAATAACTTTCAATAAGGCACAAAATATGTATTTATCGATAGAAATCATACCGTTCGACAAATAAGCAAAGGTGACATAAATCACAGTTTTGGCTTGCGTTAAGAATACGTATGAACATTTCTAGATATTCTATCATTCTCTCTGTATGCTAATTGCACGATTATCTTTCACTTGAATGCAGCTGCAAATGGAAGTTCATTATCACGTCGTGGGAACCACCCCCTTTCATTGCCCATTCATTTTAGCATGTTACACCTTAACTACAGCCTTTATTATTGTATCAAATCATTATTTATCAATTTAAATGCAAGATTACTTAAATATAAAAGATCACATAAGATGCACTTGGAAATGATCCAGGGCAGCACCTTGAAGCTGCAGACACTGATCATGATGATCTGACAAGAAATTTTCAGCATATTTGATGACAGCAAAGTGGCATGTTTCGGGTACTTTTTCACTGCCATGTCTGTAAATTTTAAGCTCTTTACCTTAAGTCCTGTTCCAAGAACAATTACATCGTATTCCTCATCCATGATGCTGCTTACTTTCTTTTAACCGGCGAGAAAATGGACAAATAATTTATCGACTTGTGTTCTTCCTCCAAGATGGCTTCCTTGTGACCACTACTTTATTTCTACGCACAGCCAAATAGTACAAAGATGAAAATATCTGGCACATTTATATGTTGCTTAAATCGAAATGTTTGTATTTGAAAAGAGATTAACTGTTATTGAAGTGTCATGTAAGAAGTACAGTTTGTAATTATTCTCATGTGGAAGTCAATTTTTTATTTTGACAGCTGACTAGGCGTAGGAATATGATTAGAAACGTCATTTCTTGGTCCCAGATCTCATCACCACGATATTGTTGGGAAAAAGCGAGTTAAATGGAAAAATAAATTTGCTCAATACTCTTTCTCAATAAACAATTTTTTCTTCAGAATAATATGTAATCATCCTTATAATCTTTTGCAAAGGGCACCTGCTTCACCATTGCCTAAGTCGGTTAGTAGACTTCATTTGATTCGCGAGTAGCTTATTAGGTCAGCGAATGGGAAACAAGCTTTCATCCAAAACAATAACAATGGCTGCGCCCATGGTTTTGTAGCTGTCAAACTTTGACAGAAGTGAGAATCCATCTAAACTAATATTGTCAGTCACCTTAGAACAATATTTCGTCTTTTGAAGGAACATTTAATAATCGCAGATGGCTTCTTCAAGAGGAAAATCACACGATCTGAGTTCCTTCTCCGGAAGAAAGAGCTCCAAAACGCAGTTCATTCAAAGAAAAGAAGGTAAATAGATATTTTTCACAGACCTTTGCAGATAAAAGGCCCATTAGTCCTACCTAACGGTAATAATTTAAAGAAAAATATCGTTTGTACTCTTACATTTTAATTTACTTGAATGCATTCTATGTGGTCGCAGGCTGCCCACACATTCTACAAAAACGGTATTGTAATTTTGTTACACTATTAATATTAAGTTCCTGTTTTTAAAAGAAACATTTTCTTAGCATTTGCTGCCACTGTCATGTGAATATACTTATTTTTCAGGTTTAGACTCAGAATCCAGAAGAATATTGTATCATGTCTTTCAACCTGGAATCGATGATGAAACCGCACGGTAATGAATGCAATCATTGTCAACATATTTTTATCGAGCTAGAAAGTCTCACTGTTTTAGCAAAGAACATTATCACTGACAATAAATATTGCAGTTCGTGAAAACAGGTTGTTTCATAATATTGCAGGGACAAAGAATTAGATTTAACAACCCTTTCAACACACATCGATGCAACGTTATCAACTGCTCATGCTAAATGTGACTCGGCTTCTGCAAGAGGTTTGCACTTAATTCGAATCTGGGAAGTTGTATGGTCGAAAACACAATTCAGGAATTTTGTCAATGACTTTGCCTTATGTCAATGAAACCATTGAAGTTTATTGAGATGAATGCACATCTTTTCTATATGAAGAAGCTTACTGGACACCCATCCTCTACAGGTCACCCCACTTAGCTTGAACCCTCGGGGGTAGCTTAAAAAAGTTCCTAGCTCAGCCGAAGTTCGAATTGAATGTAAATTTTACGATAGGTAACCTATTGACGGGATATTTTATGAGGTTCGGGTTAAGCGGAAGTTCGAGTTATCCGTGTTCGTACTAAGCGGCATGATCTGTACTTAATTAACCCTGTCTACTAATTTTAGCACTGGATGAATCTCATTCGGGAGATGTTGGCCGCATACTTGGTGGAGAGAGCGTCACGTTTGATATATCTGGCAATTCCGGCACCTTGGTTATAGAAGCTGACAGACTTGGGGTATGTTTGCATTTTCTTTGTGGCTGGCCCTGTCATGCTGCAAATGATTATTAATTCTGGACAAACATCACCGTTGTTAATATCTGACCGACTTTAATGGGGAACCAAACTTTATTCACAAACCAGAACAATTTTAGTTACCAAAACCAAAGCAAACTGAGAATGTCTTCTCAGTAATTTTAAGACAACTGGAGCCCAGGGTAACTGGCACGGAACCACAGTGATGACGTTTCGTATTTGTTGTAGGTTGCAAGTCACAGCAATTTCAGTACTATCAGAGCAAACAGCTGTGTATATAAAGGTAGGTATACTGTAAAATCTTCCCATTTTTCAGGTGGATGGCAGCAGGTTCGCCCAATTGAGTACAAAATACTAAGTGAAAATCAATTTGGTAATTCAAAATTAGTATGTGGATAGTGGATAGAACGCCCAGTGCAGATCTTACTATATTTGGATGAAACAGTTTAAAAGTTCTCACAAACACTGCACATCTTTCCGATGGGATAACAACCAATTTGTATTTTACAGGGAAATGGGTTTACGAGTTGATGCTTGGATCGAAAGGAGTTATGCAGGTTGGCTGGGCTACACTAGCATGCAGATTTTCACAAGAGGTATCCGCTTCTCTCGATTTACAAGAATCCAAATGTATATAAACCTCAGAATTTCTAGATAATAAATTCAATGCGATAAAATACTATAAAGTACCTGATCCATTTGATTTTTGAGGTCAATTGTTATCTCACAGATAAGAGCCTATAGAATCATGAATTGTCCGTCGTCGTCGTTGTTGGTGTTGGCTGTGCACACTCACCCTGAGCAGACTACTGATCATAGAGACTTGATATCTTACACACATATGCACCTATGTCCTATTTCAAAGCCTAGTAAAAATTATGTTGCTGTGACCATTATTCTCAAATTGGCAGCCATATTTGTATTTTTTTTTGAACCTTACTCCTGGACGTGCAATTGATGATACAAACTTCATATTAGGCAGCCTTATGCATCTATATACCCTATTTATTTCCTGTAAAAATTATATTGATACCACCAATATTTGCAGTTTGGCAGCCATATTTGTGTTTTTTCATGGGTCACTTATTTGGGATTTGATCTTAGACACTTTATTTACATCCATGTGATATTGTAACCTATATTGTCTTAGTTTATGATAATGCATCTGGACCTATTTTTTGCAGGAAGGAGTAGGAGACACACAAGATTCATATGCCTATGACGGTAATCGGATAAGAAAATGGAATGTGAAAACACTGAAATATGGAGAGGTTAGCACAAAAAAAATCAATGTCACCTTGCAAGGAAATAAAGTGAATTATCTGTCCGGTGAAAACCTCTTTTTACGTGTTCATATTTGGCCGCATTTCATTGCATGGTGATGATTAACAGCCATACAAAAAGTTCTCACACAGTCAAATGAATTAAACATCATCTTTAATTCCGTCCTTCACTTCGATTCATGTCCTGAGTAGAACGTTTCCAGAACCAAAAGTTTATCGTGCTTAATGAGAATTGAACTATTACACATACCGAGAATATTAGCTTTTATTTTAACGTTTGAGATTGGTATTAATTCTTGAATATATGTTTACAGTTTGTTATAAGCTACCATCTTTACAGAAACTATTGATATGTAGTAGAAACTCTTTCTGACGGTGCTTACAAATTACAATACTTATGATATTAACGTCTGAACATTTCACTACCGAAGTCACATGAAACAGTGTGTGCTTATTTTGTTGAAATGTTAAGTTATATATGACCAATATAAGTGCAAAATGGCACATGCATAAAAACGGTCATTGACGGATTAAAGTGCGATTACGAACTATTAGTTATTTCATGTATCACAAATAGTTTAATGTTAAAGACCACAGTGCACTATACTCTCAAAAAATGAACACAGTAGATACGTCTCTGGAATATAAAGTGTACACAGTTTTAGCAAATAATGAAAAAAGCCCTTTCAAAACGCATGTACATGCAAAAGGCAAAGTGTATTGAATACTGTGTACTCTTTTTCACACTCACATTTGAAAATGGCTAAATTACCATCACTGCATCTTGTCGTTTCAGCCTTGGTTGACGGGTGACGTGATAAGCTGTGCAATAGACTGTGATCGAGGAACAGTTACCTTCGCCAGGTCTGTTGCCATCTCATTTACAAAATCAGCGATTCAGTTGGTATTATTTACCCACCAGAAACATTTCGCAAAATATTAAAAATCCACAACTGTAAATCTTCTGAAGCAAAACGAGTGAGACTGCCAACCGTCTCGTGATTATGAATACTAACTGAACCGCTTTTAAAAAGTTAAATATGACATTTTACGCAGTTAAGTTAGTTTAGAACTACACCCGAAAAAGCACATTATCATGATCTGTTCAGTATGTTTAAACAAGACAAATACTATGGGCAAAAACTTCGAATGAATGCAATATTTAGAAACCATACCAATCGGGTCAGTAAAAACCTGCGGCATCCTTTTGTGTCAACGTACCACTTCTCGCACTTTTAGTTGCCCTAGATGGAAGCTTACCACCTCGTTTTGTCACCGTAGAAATTTGTCCAAGTTTGTAGGGATCACAAGCATAGCCCGGATTACTTTCCGCAAAGCCCACTAATTTATAAAAGAATGGTTTACTTATTTCCGATAACAACCACGTTGTAACATTCACAAAATTTTGCTTGAGTGAGAATAAGCCCTGGAGACATTGAGACAAGCTCACAGAAGTTGGAAATGCCGAGATTTGGTCTTGGACCCATTTTCTATTTTTCTCGTGATATACCATAGTTCGTCTTAATTCTTCAAGCCGTTGAATTTCGTCATCCGATTGCTGGTGGATCTGTTGTTTCATCTGTTCGGCTTCTTTCATCAACATTTGTAATTTTTTGTCGATTACCACCATGGCACTCTGACTTTCGGCGGCTACCATAGCTTTGGCCTCATCTATTTGCGAAGTGTACATCTGTAAAGACATTTTCTTTCTAATGAGTTCTTACTTAACAAATTTCATTTCCATGCAATCTTCAACCTTTTCATTGAGTCCCATAAGTCTGTGGCAAGAGTGATTCTGCAGAGGGCAGGAGGGACAGAGTAGCCTCCAACACTGTGACTCAAAACAGATCATCACACATGACTTTCTGTTGTTCAACCCATGGATAAGCCTTTGGCACCGCTTGACAAATTGTGGAGGGGTTCATTGGCTGCTGTTTTTCTGATGTCTTGATATAGTCAATAAACTCCAACACATATCTGTTCGTTACAAAGGCTGTTACACCACCTTGTGGTACCACGTGAGTTTGTCGACACTCTGGGCAAGTGATTTGTGTTCCTTTCCTTTCGAGGGAAGCATTTTTGGACACTTGTTGCCTTTCACGGCATATTGTTCCAAACAAACTGCACATTCTTTCGCACTGGTCATCTCCTGAAATGAAAGTGGTGCAGTTTCATGTCAATGTCAGTTGTATGCATATTTGCCGGGTATCTTTCATTAAAAATTATTTGCTGATTTAATGATTAGCAAGGCAGCCATAAAATAGGTCTAGATGGACATGAGCTCATTTGGCATTATCAAAAACTAAGACAATATAGGTTACACTATCACATGGATACAAATAAAGTGTCAAAGTTGAAACCCCAAGCAGGTGACCTGTGAAAAACACAAATATGGCTGCCAATCTGCAAGTACAGGTGGCATCAATATAATTTTTACAGGAAATAAAGAGTGTATATAGATGCTTAAGGGTGCTAAACATGAAGTTTGTATCATCAACTGCATGTCCAGGAGAAGGGCTTAAAGAAAAAATAATTGAGAATACATAGTCATAGCAACATAATTTTTACTACGCATTGAGATGGGACATATGTGCACATGTGTGTAAGATATGAAGTCTCTATGATCGGTAGTGTGCTCAGGGTGGCTGTGCACAGATGACAATGACAGATGATGGACAATTCATGATTCTGTAGGCTCTTTGGCAATTATACCAAATGAGCCAAAAACCTTCAAAATATCTTGTTTTGGTTTGCAACCGTATTTATACGTATCGTTCATCTTTAAGTATCGTTAAAAAATAAATGGAAATTGAACCCCAATGAGTTTGCACCCATTTACACAGCTCCAACGAGAAATTCTGGAACCGCCTCTTCAATTTGATAAAGAAATCAATAGTGGCCTCCATTACAATTTGAGCTTGGCCTAAAATGTTATCTTGGGAGGTGAAATACATAAAAAACAGTAGTGTTGTTATAATTTGATCCATTCATCAAGATTTGGTCCTCACTTGCGACATGCCAACCAATGCAATAGGGTGCTGACGACACGCTAAATTTATAAATTGATATCTCGTCTACGCCTAGTCAAAAGCATTGGTGGTACTATATTCGGATTCGGCGAGCTGTAAATGTATCAAATTAGTGCCTCGCGAGGCAGGTACTAATTTGATAATTTCGGATCTCGCCAGATTTCCAATGAGCACCTATTGCGCGGTAAGTTTCTAGAAAATCGCAGATGCGCAACCTGAAGGCTCCATTGCCGCCAATGTGGACAACTATACTGTGAAGAACATTAAATT
Source organism: Haplosyllis anthogorgicola (assembly GCA_038406195.1). Lineage (NCBI taxonomy): Eukaryota > Metazoa > Annelida > Polychaeta > Phyllodocida > Syllidae > Haplosyllis > Haplosyllis anthogorgicola. The sequence continues at coordinate 4,268 of JBCAUI010530929.1, read as the reverse complement.
ATGACGTCTTAGTTCGATGTTCTTTGAAACAATTTGTTTATTATTGTAAGCAAAGATTACATTTGTAAATTTATGAAAGGTTATGAAAATAGGTATTTACGTACAATGTACATCACAGTGCAAGTATCTTTACACACTTCCTCTCAATTTTTGGCTGATTTAAAGCACTGCTTTAAAGCAGCCTATGGAATCGGTCATGTTATATGCATTTTTGCCGAATTGGCTCACTTCCAATTGGCCAATTGACCTTGGACCAATTTCATATGTTGTCAAAAGTGTTCAATTAAATTATACCTTTGTCAGAATTCAAAAAAAATAATTAGGTCAATTTTTATCACAGATTTTGTGGTATGTAGTCCACATTTTGGGCTAATGTGTCAAAATTCAGTGGAAGTGTAAATGTTGAAACACATTTAAATTGTGTATTCAGGTAACAATTTTATTTTTTGTCAGAATTTGGAAAAAGTTACCTGTTAATTTTTGGTGGCATTTTGAAAACCTGGAGAGTCTCACACCAGCAGTTATTTTTATGTGACCTACTTTTTTAGTGTGCATATGGGACATGTAGACATGGAGTTACAGAATCAGTGTTGATATGTTGACATTTTTTTTTGTTATGTGACAAAATGGCTGTTTATAGTTTTTTGGGGAAAAATTTGAATTTGGCACCTTTTTGGTGGAAGTGGGTCATCCTGAACTAGTTTCAAAATAAGGGCACAATAAGTAGGTCATAGTTATGGGTCAAGGTCATGAGACTTATTTTTATGAGGCAAATTTTATGTTCTTAGGCCATGACCTAATTTTTAAGTAGGTCATTGTGACCTAGTTATGAAATTAAGTCATAGGAAGTAGGTCATGGATGTGGGTCAAGATCATGATAGCATAGTTGAAAGTTTATGATAACTTTTACTGTACTCAGAATTTTCAAATTCTCAATGCCCTTAAAGTGATTGATTGCTTTGTTGACAAGATATCTAGATAATCAAGACTCAGTCTTCAGTTATCTATGTGGGGCAGAAACTGGAACACTCAATGTTTTTGTGCATGTGTCAGTGGTATGCTTGAGTTGGACAGAGGACATATAGTTGATGGTATTATTTTGAAAACCATAAAATTATTTTTTTTAAATCGGCTACAGGCCAACGGCCTATCTTTTAATCATTTGGATTACTTTGTACCTCAGTAACAAAGTTTAAAAAAACCAGAAACTCTGTTCTGCAATAAATAACTAACTAAATGCTCCAATTTACTTTGCAGGGACTCTGACATACCAAAACCACCAAAGGGCCATAAATGGAAAGAGGTGCGCCATGATAACTCGGTACGTATATTGTAGGAATTACTGATAGAGAGGCAGGAATATTGAGACATTATTACCAAAACATTAACTACACGCTGTATTCAATTTGTATTGTTTATTTATGTCTGTGCGTAGGTCACGTGGCTTTGCAGTTGGAACGAAAACATTCAGGGACAAACTAAGTACATCATGTTGAACGCTGCGTCAAAACTCAAGGTGAGAAGAGCACACTTGCACATAACGCCCATTTTAAGTTTATGCTGTCAGAATATTACGTAACATTTGAAGTTGGCAGTTTGATGTCATTCATACCAATGTTCTGTCGTCCTTAGGGGGAGAAGGATTGGAAGAAGTACGAAACTGCACGACAGCTGCACCGATGCGTGGATAAGATCCGTGCAAACTACAGGGAGGACTGGAAGTCCAAGGAGATGAGGATCCGTCAGAGGGCGGTAGCGCTCTATTTCATCGACAAGGTAGGAATTTTAGCCAATTTTGAGGAGACTTCAGATGGAAGACAAAATAGTCGAGACGCGAATGTAGCCAACATTTTGAAAAATTAATAAACTATAAACACAGTATTTGACATTCCTCGTACTCTTATTATTTTGATGAAATGCTAGAGAAAAAAAAGAGATTTTACTCTTGTTTTGTCATGTATCTTTCCCTGCTTAATTTTTCGAAAATTGGGATCGATTCAGGCAAGACCCTGTTCAATGGTCTTTGGCATATTTTACACTTAATATTGTGTGTTTCAGCTTGCGCTGAGAGCTGGTAACGAGAAGGAGGAGGGAGAGACCGCAGATACAGTCGGTTGCTGTTCACTGCGTGTGGAGCACATTAAGCTGAGCGAACATCTGGACGGCAAGGACTTCGTCGTGGAGTTCGACTTCCTCGGAAAGGATTCGATCCGCTACTACAACCGCGTGGCCGTGGAGAAGCGCGTGTTTAAGAACCTCCAACTGTTCATGAACAACAAGGCGCCGGGAGACGATCTGTTCGACAGGCTCAATGTAAGTCAAGTACCAAGACTGAACGTTTTCTACATATAGTCGACTTTTACATGCCTTGCCCATATTGCTGCCTGAACAGGTTGTTAAGTAACAGTGAAGCTTGTAAGAAAAGGATGGATTTCTAACACCTATGTGTGCGCAGGCTTGTGCACACATTGTGATGGTAGTAATAAGGGGATTAACTAAAAGATCACGAACGTGCACACCCCAGGGGCAGTTGAATCTGCTGACTCGCAGTACTTATTACAATGCATGCTAAATTGTAGTTTGTTTTATATTTTATGTCCAGACGGCTATAATGAACAAGCATTTACAAGGTTTGATGGAGGGACTCACGGCTAAAGTTTTCCGAACGTACAACGCGTCGAAAACGTTACAGGAGCAGTTAGATTTACTAACCAATGGTGAGTCAGTATGCAGTGCATGAGTGTCGAAGAAAGGGAAATTACAAGTTCTATGGGTTTTTACACCGTTTTACGCAAGACCCTCCCAAGCAGTTAAAATATCACTACGACAAGTTTATGGTTATATTACTATTAATTTGGAAACTTTTACTTCTGTCAGTAAGACAATAGTGAAGTGAAAATACTTTTTCTCAGCCATATATTTATTCCAGTTATTATAAATCACAATATCTGTTGTAGCTGATGACCCAGTCGCTGCTAAGATCTTGTCGTATAACCGTGCAAACCGAGCCGTGGCGCTGCTGTGTAACCATCAGAGGGCAGCACCCAAAAACTTCGACAAACAAAAGGAGAATCTGCAGAATAAGGTGCGTGATGGTTCTACCATGATGATTAGACTAAGACTGGTTCTTGTTATATTTGATTTTTGCATATGGTAACTTGAGTAAATTTCCATTTTGTCGGAAATAATTTTGCTTGGTTTGAATTTGGTATTAAAAAGTGATGGACATCTGTGAAAATGGGATACGTTGATTTCCCAGATTTAATTCCAATATTACCTTACACTTCAGATTGACGATAAGCTCGCAGTCGTTAAGAAGGCCAGGAAAGACCTGAAGAATGCTAAGTCCGACTACAAGGCCAGTAAATCTGTCGCGGCGAAAGCAAACGTGGACAAGAAGAAGAAGGCGCTCGCCCGTCTGGAGGAGCAGCTAACCAAACTACAAGTGAATCTCACGGATAAGGTACGTGTTACTAGGATGTGTGTTTTGTCGTATTACTGGGATGTGTGTTTTGTCATGTTACTGGGATGTACGTTTTGTCGTGTTACAGGGATGTACGTTTTGTCGTGTTACTGGGATGTGTGTTTTGTCATGTTACAGGGATGTACGTTTTGTCGTGTTTCTGGGATGAACGTTTTGTCGTGTAACTGGGATGAATGTTTTGTCGTGTTACTGGGATGTACTTGTTGTCATGTTACTGGGATGTACGTTTTGTCGTGTTACTGGGATGAACGTTTTGTCGTGTTACTGGGATGTACGTTTTGTCATGTTACTGGGATGTACATGTTGTCATGTTACTGGGATGTACGTTTTGTTGTGTTACTGGGATGTGTGTTTTGTCATGTTGCAGGGATGAACGTTTTGTCATGTTACTGGGATGTATGTTTTGTCGTGTTACTGGGAAGTGTGTTTTGTCATGTTACTGGGATGTACGTTTTGTCGTGTTACAGGGAAGTGTGTTTTGTCGTGTTACTGGGATGTACGTTTTGTCGTGTTACTAGGATGTGCGTTTTGTCGTGTTACTGAGATGTATGTTTTGTGTTACCATGTTTAGCTAAGGAAGAGTTGTCACCACTAATCAAGGTGAAAATGTCCCGGTTGTAGCCAAAGTTCTGTTTTTGGCTCTTTTGGCATATATGCCAAAGAGCCTATAGAATCATGAAGTGTCCGTCATCGTTGTTGTTGTCGTCGTCGTCTGTGCACAGTCACCCTGAGCACACTATTGATCATAGAGACTTCATATCTTATACACATATGCACCTATGTC
>JBCAUI010530918.1:0-11323 GCA_038406195.1 Haplosyllis anthogorgicola | reverse complement strand
CTTATATCGATATCCCGCTTATATCGATATTTTTTTCCGCGCCAAAAATATCGATATATCCGGGGAGGAGTGTACATAATTTTTCAACAATCGTATGCTGCGAAAAACATACCTCCCGTTCTCTGGGGAGAACATGCATGTGTGATGGACATAAAATTTTGTACATTTTCCAATTTCCAACAAGTGTTACTAGGCAATTTCTGTGTTTGCACAGCGCAGATGATGCCTCCAGAAAGGACCTACTTTGTTACCATGTAATATAATAAGTAACGACACACTTTATGACATTGTTACAGTCTATGGTAAGACACGTAAAACTAGAAAGCAGAGTATATGTAGCTATTGAAGGAATTTTGCACAAAGACTCCCAAGATTTCAGTCAGTAGCTTGGACGATGTGCTAAATATCTCGCTGAGTGAAATTATAATTTTTTATGAAAAATTAACTCACAACAATCAGATCTATGTTTAATTCTATTAAGAACGAGGTTAAACGCATGTTCGATGCTTAATTACAAAAAGGCTGCATTTAGTTGTGTAGCACATTTCACTAAGTAAATTTAAGCTTCAAGTTCTACCCGATTGCACGCCAAGTGGTTGTGCACAACATAAACAAGACGTCCGTGTACAAATATTGGGGCTCTCAAGCTCTCATATCAACCATGATGTTGTCTCCGTAGAGACAAAGTAGAGACAGTAGACATGATGTGAATGAATGTTGCTTCATTAAGATGAGAGTTCTTTACTCAAGGCAATAGAAGCTGTCACTGTAAGCCTACACAATACTGTCAAATTTTATACACCAGAGAAGTTTTATGAAATGGTATGTTAGCCAACAAATTCATATCATTGTACATCAACTGTATCCAAAGGGTATATACCTTTTTGTTTACGCCTAGATGTTTACACTTCAATATTATTAAAATTTAGCACATGTGTTGGGTACTTTAATGAATACTAAAGTTAACATATTGTATACTTAGCTACGTTCACCGACATACAATGGAACTCTGGAAGATTTTTCTTACCTACAAAGATAAATGAATAAAGATTTATGTATAATGAGAAAACACACTGCATGATTAACACCTTTACATCAAGTTTCATCTAAGATTGAAGAGGGCACGAGGTGTGCAAAAATAAACTACGGGAGGTGGCAAAGCCATTATGTGCAAAGCCATAGAATTAACCCCTTCAGCACCAAGCATGTCACTGCGACATGGTGGCCCCCTACCTTCAAAATGGCCCCAAAAGGGTCATTTAAGCCATTTTTGGCCCCCTAGCTAGATTTCAAAGTGAAGCAAAGAGCACCCCCTCATTTCCAAGCCTAATTTGACATTTTCAAATGTTTGTGTAAATCAACAAGTATGTACAGTTCACAAACTATGTATGGTCAATGTTACAGGGAACCATCCTCCCTGTCCACCTGACCCCAAACAAGGTCTCAGTCAGTGACAACACTCACACAAGTGACAAGTAAAGTTACAATTCTTAGCAATTTTAGGTGAGATTTAGACCACCATTGTTTCAGCCAGTCATGTGGCCACCCTGGTGGTGAGCACATGAATCAAAGTGGGTCCTGAAAGCTGGTCATGTGGCCCACAGACCTGTATGGGAGCGACACTTCACAAAATGTAAACTGAATGTGACGAGTGGCTGTAATTCCCCCCCCCCCCCCACTTTTACCCTGTTTTAAAACACCATTTTCCAGACCCTTGCGGTGCTGAAAGGGGTTAGAGGTTCAGACCAAATGCAAAGAAAAAACTGTTGCCTTACTTGCTGCTATTAAGCTTTTATCGTCAACTTGAAGTTTGGTGAAGATTTTTTTGTTACCATTTGCACTTCAAAAAAAATTCGAAGGCAACAATATTTTTCAGCACCTGTGCAGGAGTCACCTACAATCTATGAAGCATTTATTGACAAAAATGAAAAACCAGAAAGAAATGGAAAAGCTGCGACTCCTCCTGCCAAGAAACAAACGCAAAAGAAACCTACGAAGCCCGTCGAAAAGGAAAAGAAGTCGTCAAGTTTAGAGGATGCTATTGCTAAGGTAAATTTTAATGTATCTTACGCAGAGTCCTTTGACCTGAAATTGGAGAAAGCGTAACCAACCAAGAAATTTTTGAGTAATGTGGTAAGAAAAAAAAAAGATATGTGATTTAACTAATTTCATCGAAATTATGTGCCACTGCCAAGCTTTGCTTCACAAGATACAAGTTCATATTAATCAGACGTCATCTGTAACTGAGTAGAAGAACAAAAATCATGAATTCACGTAAAATTTAATCGGTATTCGCTATTGCAAGAGTAAAAAATATTGCTTTTGCAGCTTGATGTTAATGAACTGGAGACCGTGTTAATAAAGGATCAGGCTACGTTCCCAGACAACCCTGGTATCTGGCTTAAAGACTTGGCATCAATGATCAACCTTCAGTTGGACAGATTTTCAGAAGGTGATCCCGTATTTAACGGAAAACCAATTGGTAAGCTCAACTTGATAAATCTTTCATAAATATAAAGTGTGTTCTATTTTTTCCTTCACAAATACAGTACAACCTCCTTGAGCGACACTCTTATACGACACTTTTCGATTGACATATTCAAGTATTAAATAAATGTAATCATGTTTCCTTTGAACGACACCCTCCCTTTTACAACACTTTTGGGAAGCAAATAATGGGTGTTGCTCAAAAGAGGTCCTACTGTGCAGCTAAGAGTGAAAATACTGCAACTTTATGTAAGTAGGCATGTCTTTAGAAGTAATTCTAACAATTAAGGGAATTGTTATGCAACAAATATACTGAGCCATTTGATGACAGCAAAATTTGGCACTTTTAGATACGACATACGACTTTCATACGACATTTCCTTTTAGGATATCCAGCTAATTTGTTACCCGCAGCCGTCAAAAGGTTATTGTCCAAGACATTAAACCAGTGCACGAAGAAGATATTGGAACTATTTTTGGAACACTGTATTCAGTCCATGATCAATGAAATGGGAAAAGGTAACGTCAGACATCATTCCTAAGTTGACATGCACATTCATATTTAGAGGAATGCTATTGCACTCAGTAAATTTATCCGTTTACTTGGCATATGGTCTACTACATATCACTGACTACATTCATACTCTGTTTTAGGAATACCCACGTATGGTTACAGAATTTTCATACAAGTTCTTTCAAGGGACAAACCAGATATTATTCTGTCTAATCTGAGCAAGGTACGTTATGGTTATTTTTTAGTGTTCTAATACAGATAAACTATTTAGAATGTTGCTGAATACAAGTTTAGTCCATTGCTCATACATTTTAGTCAGTTTAACGTTTCTTATGTGTTTGCATTGTACAGTACGTTGAGCTGATAAAAACACAACAGAATCGACCCCTGAGATGTCTATCAATCATGTGGGCCATGGGTCAGGCAGGCAAGACCAAATTAGTCAATGGAATAAAAGGTTAGTAGGGTCATGAGATGCCGCAAAGAAAAGTAGATTTTGACACCAATAATACCAACTAAGCCTTCTGATTTACATGCACTGTATTTATTGTAATATATTTAAACAAAAATGTTTTTCTTTGTTTCTAGTGTGGTTGGAAGTCTTTTTACCAATGATGAATGTCAGAGCTCTTTCCGTCTATGTTGTTGACTATTTAGACAGCTTATTCAGGTATTTTCTATTGGAAGTAATTGATTCGAAAACCCTCAAATTCTTTAATATGTGAATATAATTAATTAGTTCTGTTTTGTATTATAATAATGAAAAAAATATGTAATGTATTTTGTTTCACATTTTATGTGTAGAAATCCGAAAACAGGATTGACATATTACGTTTACACGGAGTTCGTAATTTTCTTAGGGAACACAAGGATTTGAAGCCAGCGTATAACACAATTGGATTTCGAAACTTCTTCCCAATACTAGACATGATCTTTGCCACAAATTCCAGTCTTCCAACTAACCTGCAGAAGAAACTACGTGGTCTCTATCCAAAACTCAAGGTATGTGTCACTTTTCAATCAAGAAACTACGGTCGGACAGAAATATTGTTGAGAAATTTTCCCATCCCCAGTAAGTTGGGACAAAAATATTGAATATTGGATATAAAAATCTTTGCCTGCACCAAGTTTTCACCATGAAGGTATCCAATAAAATGATTTCTTGTTTTCTTTTGTTGTTTATATTTGCGTTTCAGGAAATTTCATTTGGAGCGAAACCAAGCGAGAGCCTTAGAAATTTTTTCCCATCCTTCCTTGTTAGACTGACGCCAAAAGCTAATAAAATGTTAAAAGCAGAGGTAAGATTTGTATTTGTATCATGTTTTCGTAAAAAAAATATTAAAGGTTAAGTAGCCTTTGGTTTTGTTATTGATTTTTTTGTGGTTTTTTTCAGTTTTTCACTCATGTATTAAGATGTAGTTAAGTATTTTCGGATGTTGAAATATTCACTTTAAGTCATTCGAGACCAAGAACAATTGATGTATTGATCTCACTAATGTCGTATCTTGATTTATTTATTTTGTATTTGCACAATATTGCATCTTGTAGTTACTGGATTGCCTAGTGGAATGTTTGGCAGTTGATAAGCAGTGCTTCAGTGTCTGGAGACAGATCTACACAAAAGAGCAAATGAATTCCGGGTAAAATCATATAGAATGCTGTTTATACAATGAAAAATGTATGAACAACTTTCAAAAGCGTGGCCCATGTCAGGCGGTTCAGTTGGCAGTGAGACATGCGACGTAGTCTCACTCATTTTAAAAATGTCTCATTGGTTTCCTCTTTGAAAAAAAACCATTATGATACCAATTACACGATGGATTGTGGTTTGTGTTGCATTGGTGACTAAAATATCTCATTGTAATTTTACTGAGTGAGACATTTTGCCATTTGTTCACATAATGAACTGAAATCCTGCATGTGCACTCGCTACTCACTGCACAAAATATACAAATAAAACTGACTTTCACGTCTCAGAACACCTCAGTATATAAAACCGTCGTATGACAAATGTTTTCTGATACTAAAGATCCAGATTGTTGAAAAAATATAACTATGTGTATTTTTTTAATTTCAGACTCTTGCTAGAGCATTTTGCGAAAGACTGGAATAAAATTGGTGGAAGGATGGAAAAGAACTTGATGAAAGAGACAATTAGAGCGTTTAGTATTACAAATGAGGAGTTGGCGTCACAAGGTCACACGAAAAAGGAAGGCTATGAAAAATGTGTTACCGCTTGCAAGGTGAGAATTATCATATCCGTGACATTGGATTCATATGCAGCAATGTTTTCGACCTTAAGTAGCAATTCTTCAAGTAAAACATGCACATCGACATTTTATCGAGGTTTTGCCAATGCCCACTTGTGTTGTAAGATACTTGCGTGTAATTGTTATAACGTCAACATTAGAGTTGAGAGAAACATGGAGTGTAAATTCTTGCTAGATCTACCCAAATCTAAATCATCAGCTCGTTTTGTGTCGTTTTTTGTTGTCATCGAATGCCCGAGGCATATATATGGCTGAACATAAGTTGCTGTCATACACAGCAACTTTTAGAATTAAGTGTCTGCGACGTACATTCTAAACTCGTGGCCCCATAGTTATTATTTCTTTGTGATCTGCAGCATCTTATGGACGCAAGTTTTCCACTTTTCCATATTTATGTATTGTTAAGATGTACGTCTAAGAAATTTCAATTTACACCGGCTTTTTGGTACATTTATTGCAACCGAAGATATTTTATATGTTTTTACGGCCTATTAAAACATAACATGAGCCTCGCCACGTTCATCTCATCTTTTACATATTGTGATGAATTTGTGGATTGCTGACGTACACAACTCCATTACATTTCAGGCATATTTTTCTATTGAGCTGATCGTTTGAGATAGATATTTGGATTTTAATTGGTATGGATGAATAGGTATCTTTATACCTTATTTGAAGTCCTTCAGTTATATATCAAGTACACACGTACAAGGCTTTTCTTTTTTAAGCATTTGGATTACATTTTGCTCGATTGATTTTCAATGCATTATGTCTGAGGCAACCATATTTTGCCATGCGTAACATATTTAAGTTGCCAAATGATTTTTTTTTTTTTTTTTTGAAATCTCGATTTCAATGTGCGGCGGGAAATGTAATCCAAACAATTAAATAAAAAAAAGCCTAATGACAAACAAAGGTAGTAAGTTGGTTAGCAGCCGTGTAGACTGTCATTGGATGTACATTGTGTTTTCAGTTAATTGATGCATTGTTACATAAGGGCTATGTGCAGCAGTCAGTTAAGGCGACCCCGCTTTTTCACCTGGTTTAGTATATTCAGTTTATAGTATAAGGAAACCTATCATCCTTTTACCTTTCAATTTAAATACATGTAGCTGAGCAGGCGAATTTATTCAGAGCGCCAGGTGCAGTTTATGGTAATATTTATGTGAAATAATAGGTGAGTTTATCGTAAAAATTCCATCATGTGATGATTTGTAATGTATTATCATATTAATGTAAATTAAGGCCGTCTAATATTGAAATTAATATGGTAATATGGTATAAGAACCATAAATGTTAACGAAAATTTCACGAATGCAAAGTAAATGTTCAGAACAAGTAAGTAACAGACGAAAATCGTTGATATATCAGCATAACTTGTAGACCAGCTGATAGATTTAGTGTGTCAGGTTTGATTATTTGTTATGTTAGTTGACTTGAGATGTTGATTCAGATGTACATTTACGAAGAAATTTATTGGAAGTCTGTCTGTTTCTCCACTCATAGATAACACTTTGACAACAGCTATGCTCCATTTATGTTTTTTTCTCAACAAATGATACGTTTTCTAATAATTTGTGTAAAGTAATTTGGAATAGTATGGGAGAATCACTACCTGACGCCTTGATTAGATTGTTTGTCCTGGGCACAGTGTACATGGTTTTTATTTATGTTGTACGTGAAGGTTTTTCTGCTGTTATATATCATTCAATCGTTAGATATGATGCATTTTACCAGGGAGTTCATTGTTACGCAACAGGTCATTGTAATCGAAAGGTTGAGCTAGAACATGGCTTCACCGTTGTATATTGTGTAATATGCTGGCTTAACGTTCATACAACATTATAAATGGCAGTACCTAACAGCATACGCACAAAAAGTTAATACTGTCGAACATGAATGGAATTTTGAACCCTCGAATAGCGTCGAGATTTACGACGCACTTTGCTCCAGGTGAAAACGACATGTACCAAATAACGTTGAAATCAACACTATTAGAAGCTGTGTTTTGAACGATAAGTGTAAAATTATCTTACGTTACGCAAGCTGTGTCAAATGTTATTAACAACACGATTCCACCTAACCGATGTTAAAATAAATAGTTGTTTTGTTTTACAGGAATTACTGACCAAGATGAGTTCGGCCCGGTTTCCATGGAGGATACTGTTCTTCCTTGTTTTTGCGACAATCGTAGGAGTGATCTCCTATGATGTTTATCAAGCAGGCGAGTTTAAAAGTGAGTACTTCCAAGTAATTTCTACATTGTTTGAATTATACTTGTTTAAAATCGAAATGCATTCCTCACTTTACCCGGAAAGCAGGATCGTGTATTTGATTTGTACTGATGTGCAAATTAGATTTTCAACATTTTGACATTATCGTAGGAATGTACACATAGTTGGCCCAAGGTGGTGCACAAGATCGTTTAAATGCCGAAATAAAATGGAATCGTGCTTAATAAATAGCACACAAAATGTCTTTGTGGAAAGCATTGACGACAGTGTCACAGATATTTCGTTTACCAGGTAGTAACAGCGGTTACAAAAAATATATTGTTTTTGTTTTCTCTGAACTGCAGAATCGAAGACAAGGCAGTTGTTGGCAGATGCAGGGATTTTGGTATTCCTGGAACAAGTTTGGCAAAGGATCACAATTTACAGCAATAAGGCTCTAATGTTAGTAATTTCGCGACTGTCTAGTTGTTAAAACGGATATGCCGAATGTTATTTTTACTCCACCGACAACTGACGGAAACTCTGACCCAATTCTTGCAGATTTTGTTTTCGTTTCCTTGAAGAACTTAGTAGGATCAACCAAGACGACTAAGTAAACTACATGTATATTCCTCATTTTGTTTAACATTAACTTGCTATTGGCTTTGTTGGTCTTTACGTTTGACTGGTTTTCAAGCAGAAAATACTCTTGGCTCATTTGACATACATATCAAATGCGGGTGCAGTCATGATCAGCCCATTGGTCATCGTTGTTTGTATTGAATACATGGTTGGCCAGACATTGAGTATTTTGCATATGCATTGTACATGCACGTTTTCCTATCCAAATCTCACTTATCACTGACATATTTGTAATCTCGCAGATCATGAATTGCTTAGTTATTAATTTTACTAATACAATTATATATTCAAAAGTTAGTCATTCAGGGAGATGTGGCCAAGATATTTATTTGTTTCTGGGCCTTAATGGATATTGTTTCTTTATTTCAGCTGGCTGAAGGAAAAGGTGCCATACTACTACTCCAAAACCTGTGAATTCATTGGACCCTATCTGACGTTGTTTTGGGAGAAACTTTATGAGCTGGGGTTATACGTAGCAGAACTAACTAAACCTTTGCGAGATTGGCTAAATGAGAAAATACCACTAGTTTTAGAATGGGTATGCACATACATTCGTCCCCGGATATATGGATATCGCTTATTTAGATATCCCGCATATATTGATAAAAAATCCCGTGCCAAATTTCTTCCATTGACCCCAATGTTAATTTCCCCACTTATATCAATACTTTTGCCTGCTTATATCAATATTTTTTCCAAAATTTACTTTTTGATGGAATAACAATAATTCATTTTAACAGAAAATTTTTTGACAAAATATTTTTCAGAAAGTGGCAAGAAGCCACTTCAAACAAGCCAATTTACAAAAAGCCACAAAAATCAATAGAGCCCAGCTTCATTTAATGGCTCAATTGCCCATTTCGTAGAAGCCACTTTAAAGCCTTCAGCTCATATTGTCCTATTGAACCACTGAATGAAGCTAGGCTCTATTTACTTTAATGGCTCTTTGTAAATGGGCTTGTTTGAAGTGGCTTCTTGGCATTTCCTAAAAAAAAAATTCTGTTAAAATGAATTATTTTTATTTTTACATTATCTTTAATTTTAAACAACTTTAATATTTTGATATGGATTTTGAACTATTTATGTTTGACTCAGATGAGACATAAGTATGGAAGTAGACACTAGAGATGACCCTCAATCATATTCCATCAAAAAGTAAATTTTAGAAAAGTTGTCAATAAAAATCTTATATCGATATTCTCCCCACTTTTCCCCGCTTATAGCGATTCCGCTTATATCGATACTTTTTTCCACACCAAAAATATCGATATATCCGGGGACGAGTGTAGTTTATTTTATAATTTATCCCATCAGAAACTAGGCTATATATCGTTTATGTTTTTTAGTCTTCAGTTAACGACCCAAATTTCCACAGTTGTCTCGGTATATTTTACCAGCTGCTTGATAAATATTATGTCACCGTAAGTTAGGAAACCTGGAATGACTAATTATGTGTAATGTAACCGAAGAACCTTAGGTTGAAGATATCTTGTTTTAACTCTATTCTCGAATTTAATTTCATCTGCAGGTTCAGAGTAAAATACCATGGTTAACGTCGACGATAGGGCACTACCTGGGCATCGCCTGGACTTTTATAGTACAATACAGTCTTTGGCTGTGGCAAAATACAGTTTATTACATACACATAGCTGGGACGTGGCTCCAGGAAAACGTTTTCACGTAAGTGTTTCAGTTCAATTACAGATGTCGCTTGAAAGCGTTTATTTTCAACATTGAGTCAGTATCCATATTTGTAATCTTTTGTCGCATTTATCTGGTTGCGACATAAATCTAATCCAAACGATATCAATCGTTCGCAGCTGATGATGTCATGGCCTATCAGATTTTAGCATATCAAATGTGGTTTACAATCAAGATTTGATCAAAATTAAATACTTCACATTTTGATGCACAGTGACAATTTATAGATGTTAATGTAAATAAATTAAAAGAGAAAACACGTTTTTCTGCAATGTTTTCCAGAAAGTGCTTATTTTTTCCACATTGCTATTTTCAGAGGTAAATTATCAGGAGAAAATATACAGAAGACGCTGTCGTCATCCTTAGAAGTACTCCAGTCATACACCTCATCTGCAATACAATGGGTAACTCAACTTTTTAACGAGTCAGCAAAATAAAATAAAACTATTGATGCATGAAGAACCTTTTAAGGAGTGATCTGTTGATTATTTTCCAAATCGGAAAAAACATGTTTCAACGTTTTGTCAGAAAGGAACCGTGACACAAATTTAGTGAATATTTTTATTCAAAACTGTTTAGCAAATCTAATAAGCAAATTTCAAGCAATATTTTTATTCATTGGAATTGGGCTATTTCGACGTTGACAACTAAGATGTGCAGTAATAAATTTCAAGCACAGTTTTCCCAGACTTTCGTATTTTAGTGTACAATGACAATTGTATTGATATGAATTCGTATAATGTATCGTTAATGGATAAATAAATAGCATACATAATTTTTGCATTTCATTTGTACAAATAACTAACAACTACAAATACGATGTGTATATACAGTACATGTGTAGAAGTCATGTGAAACTGTGTATTTGGATCTCAACCTGCGTGGTATGCAGTAATGTATAATGTTTTGGTATGGATTTACTTGCATAATACCCATTTAATATCATTTACGAAATTTAAAAAACAATCATGTATTATATATAGGTACGAACGAATATTAGACAATCTACATGTACTGATAATAATTCTGAATTGATGTTCTGTTTCCTTAAGATTTGCATATGTACACGTAAATGTAAAATACATTGTTATAATGCTCAACTCAATCTTTTTAAAAGAATCAAATTTATTATTGATAGTTTTGTCTTAATTTGTTGCCTGATAAATCATATAGCATTTAATTGCAAATTAGGGAAACTTTTATTTGCCCAATTTGTGACGGTGTTGAATAGAAATGCAATCTTAAGTTATTCGTAAAATAAAATTAAAAGGAAAAACAATTGCTTGTGTTTCTTTCATATTGACACAACACTGGTTGTAGATCCTGAAATTCTAATCAGACAATGTACAACTGCTTCGCATAAAATCTGGTCGACTGTAAGATACAGTTGACCCCGGATATATCGATATTTTTGGTGCGGGAAAATATCATCGATATAAGCGGGATATCGATATAAGCAGAACATTTAACATGAGGGTCTATTAATTTGGTGCGGA
>JBCAUI010530917.1:0-24029 GCA_038406195.1 Haplosyllis anthogorgicola | reverse complement strand
AATGATCATTTTCAGCTAATATTTTCTTTGTAATAAAGTTGTATTCATTTGAAACTAATTCTTTGTTCCAAAGCTAATGTTTCATTGAGATATGTGTATCTGTTACACATATTTTGTTCATCAATATTTGATCCAAGTTTTGTGTAAAAACCTGTCAAAGACATTAGACCCCTCTTGCAAGGACACCACCCCATTGCTGGACATTTTAGTCAAAAATTCAAAGTGTCCTTCCAAGAGGGGTCCGACTGTAATTGCAGCATGACCAAACACACACATAGCTGATGGTCTAAAATTTCGAAAGGGTGTTGTACATTGATGGGGTTAGATATGTGCCAGTAAATTTGAGTAAAACACCCCATAAACTATCACAATAATGTTCAATTGTCACGTGTAAATGTATTATCTCCTCGTAGAAGTAGCGACAGTAGTAAATGACTAGCATCTTCGGTTTGGTGACTTGTACAGGGTTTGTGTGCATTTATATCACTGACTCGTTGTGATCATACTGTACCACTATGCCACTATCAGCTGCTTGGTGTTGTAGATTTAATGTAGGCCCATCCCGGCCATCCGCCTGTAATAGAAAACTCAACATCAGACACGTCTCAGCAAAGGACAGTTTAAACGTATGAAAATGAAAATAAATATTAGATTTGCCAAATTGAAGGAAACGTTTACGTTTCGTACGCATTTTATGTAATGAACTACAGTTGGTCTCGGGGACGTCGAGCTTTAAAAGCCTAATGAAAAACCGCTCAAGGTAGATGGCAATTTGATGAAGCCGTTTACAATGCTTTTGATATTTAGAATTTTGATCCGATGAAAAAAACTCGAGACAAACTGGAAGACATGAGGACCATAGTATTTATCTAGAACTTTTTTTTACTTTAACTTTATAGTCCGGTGATGTTTGCTCCTTAATTCACAACACATTCTACTGTGTTTGTCCGAATAATGTGCGAACAATGGTTTGGGGATTGTTTTTTCATTGAAATGCAAAAAGCACTGACAAAATGCGACCACTTACAAAATGCGACTTTCTGGCGCATATGCACATTGTACATGGAAGCTTATTCGGACAGACACGGCAGATTCTAATAGGCAGGAATCTTAAACATACTATTTCATCATTTACAACAATTTGAAATTATACAGGTGATCTGGCATAATTGCTTAGGAGTCTACAAAATTGTTGTGATTAGCATTAGGTACATTGGTACATTTTATGTTTTTGGCAAATAGGAGTGTAGTACTTAAGTATACCTCTTCCATTACAGTAAATCCTGTATGCGGTTGAAAAGGTAAAGTAATACTTATTAGATAACTTAGACAATATCGTGTAATGTACAAGTTTATTCAACTGAAATTCAATTTTTACTTATATTTGTTTTGAAATAACACTTCTGTCTACTTGATAAAAATAGAGGTAAATCAAATAATCTAGTACTTTGTAATTACGCTTCGAGTTCCTTCTTGAATTTTCACACTGCACATCCAATTATATATGATTAAAATGCATATATTATTAGATGCGAGAACCTATGAAGATTCATGCATTGTATCATACTGCGAGGTCTAAAATAAGCAACTATTTATCAACGTATTGAACTGAAAAATAAAAATAAATTATATATTTCTATTGATCTCGTCCCGTCCTAGTGTTCTAAAAAAAAGAAATAAAGAATATGTACATAAGTTCACTTCACAAAAACAAAAACGATCATCACACTAAAAATCAAACACGCAGCTGCATGCATTGCGTGGAATATGCGTGCAATATATGTAAACTTTTGTAAATTTAACTGTAAGCCAGGTAAGTAATACTGTTAAATAATCAACTGATTAAACGTCGATTAAAATCCGTTCTCACAGACAGTATATATTGTGAAGTCACTCTGACCTTTAATTTATTTTCATGGTAATAAGTTGGAAAAAAATGCGCGAAGGCCATTATATTGCACACATATAAAAGGAATTGGAAGATCTCCACGGAGATGACGGTGTAGCACACACAGTGCGCAGCAGGCATCAACAGTACGTTTACCTGCAGGTTGTCCTCAGAATCCTCTGCTGCAGGAGGTGGAGGGGGAGGAAGGTCTTCTGCTGCATCATCTACATTTGTTCCTTCTGCATGGTGCAATAATTGTGCAAATGTATAGAAACAACATATATGTAACAACATTATACATATACAGATAGTTAAGAATAAGGATACATCTGTAAACAACAAAATACATCCATGAATAGTTATAGTCTTAATTAATTATCTGGAAATTTTATGGCAACTCTACAAATATTGATTCAAAAACGTATTAGTTCTATCCTATTGAAATGATTTTACGAACAAAATTTGCCGGTCTGAGACAACATTATTCTTGTGATCAAAGGTCTTTGGAGCGAAAACATAAAAATTATATTTGCTTCAAAATGGGTTACAATAAAACGCGAGCATTCCGCATAGTAAAATGCAACAATAATAAAAAAATCTAATTCATTTGTCTCCAACAAAAACTGAAAATCGTCAAATTGAATAGTGTGTGGATTACATCAAAAGTAATTTATTTCGAGGTGAGTATCAGGGAGTGCTAATGTATGTAAACGGCTGCCCAGTTATCCACATCTATCAGTGCTAGCTAATATATTCTATCCTACAGGCTACATTATGTGGACACCATCGTACCTTTCTCACTTGGATGATCCTGCTTTCCTTCACGGTCATCCGGTCGAGTGTCAGAGGTCACGGGGTCAGGGTCAGGTAAGGGGTCAGTACTATTGGTTTCAGGAGGAGGGGGAGGAAGGTCGTCGTCAGCCTCTGCAGGGGGTGGAGCTGCTGGCTCACATGCTGCCTGAGCAGGAGCTTCGCGCTCGGACTTCTTATCATCTGCTCACATCACCATCACCACAAAAGCACCAGCATAGAGAACAGAGTATAACGCATTAGACAAATTCTTAATTATCCTTTAGAACATGCTCCTTTACATTGAAACTAAAACATCAATTAAGCACAATCTATACATCTATATCAGATCTTGGCTAGAATTCCATAAGATAGTGTAAGAACCTTCTTAATGACATACTCCCATTTAGTAACGTTGGCCTTATGAAATATTTTAACAGAATGAGTTTGCCGCATCATCGTGTTTCAATTAAAAGTTCGAGCTAAGCGAGGTCGAGTTAAGCAGAGACGTCTATATAAAAGGTGTCTGGCTGGTATCAGCATGAAGCGACTACATTCACAATCTTCAATGCCCTCAAACGGCCACTCAAAATCGTTGAAATAAGTAACATTCCTTTGTAACTTGATTTCCTTCAACTACAGATCAGTTTGAAACTTCAGGGCATTGAAACAAAATCAAAAACATGTGAACAAATACACAAACTAAAAGTGTTAAATTCTCGCAGTTCAAACAGACTAAGTTTTAACTAAACTAAATGTACATTTATGTACAGAGTATGAATGTACATATGTAAGCATTTTGCATCAAATTTGAAAATCATCTATTTAGTCTTAAGTAAAATGTGTAAATGTCGGTGCATGTTCGTCACTTGTGGGTGTTGTAATTGAGAGTGATACATTTTAGGCTTAGTCTTGTAAATGATGAGCATAATTTGTGGTGTGGAAACGCAAAATTGTGTGAATGTATCGTAAGTAATTGCGGGTGAGCTTCACTATAACTTGAGAAAAATGAGCTTTTTTAAAAGAAACACGAACTTCTCTGTTCTGCTGATTCTTGATATGTGAATCTATATTCTTTTTTCTGACTAGTTGCGCATGCAACCTCTGAAACAAATCACACAAACACACGTCAACAACGTCCCACACATGCCTAGTCTTCAAAGATACGAATAACATTAGAATAACGTAAAACTTATTTTAGCTCTGACGCTCTTTAATTCTATATGTAATACGTCAGTAGATTGTCGTGTCTTTTTACATTCTTCTCTGTGCATTAAACTTTGTAATTATTACTATACTCGTACAATACACACTTTTGTCTTGCCTGAAAGGAGAGTTCTCTTTATCTTTAGCATTAGCTATCCATCTTTTTTAAGGCTTACAAAACTCACAAAGCTACTAATGAATGAAACTACATAAAAGTGTTGCGGAAACGATATCAAACAATTGTTGTGAGATATATTTCTCCATGTGTTAGTACAAGCTGTAAATTAAAAGAAAATTTAGTGAAAACTCAAAGAGATATGGGGTCACCAACTGAAAGAAAATGGCAGGACAAAAATAACGTGCATGTGTCGAAGTATCCACAAACTGATGTACTTATGTACATGTAGATATTTCAAAATACGAAAAAAAAAAAAATCACAAAAATACCTTAACTGCATCTAACATTAAAAAATATATGCATGTACTTCAAAAATCTTCCCACGTGATACTAAATTATTCATATGAAGGCGAGCAAAAGAAGTACATGTACTACCAACGAAACTTACAGGCTATCACCATAGCCACCATGGAATGTGAAAGCATAAACAGCAGTGTGAAGGCTAAAAGGATCCGAATCAACGACAATGGTATCTAACTACGTGTACTTTACGTACAATGGCATGGGACCTTAAAATGCAGATTACTACCAAACTTAGAGAACACAAACCATCATGCTAATAACTAAAGAGGGTGTGGAAGGAACCGTGGTACAAGAATCGACGCCACTACACGACATGACAATAATTATGACATCATGATAGTAGGACTCACCGGTGGGCGTTTTAGCGTCGGGAGGCGAGGGAAGACCCTCGTCACTCGGCGTGGGCTGAGTGACCTCCAGGGAAGGGGGAAGAGGGCCTGGCTCCGGGGGAGTGAACGGTGGAGGTTCATTACCCACCGGAGTAAGAAGCTTCTGTAATGGACGAACAGTCAAGAAAAAAATGCAAGAAACAGATTATTCCAAAACGAACAGAGAAAGATCATGTGTTCAATTAAAATTATTGACCCCAGAATGCTTTAAAGCAACTTTGCCATTTGTGTTAATATTAGTATTTATATTTCTTCTTCTTAGTTCATGTATTATTAAATCTGTATAATTGCTTTTCTGAAATGGAATAAAAGTAGCAACAACATATATACGTCACTGGGGTCTATGTGTGCTGCGTTACCTACATATTGGCACTACATCTGCAATGTGAAAAAGCTAGTTAACATGAAGGCAGCAAAATGTAAACAACATCATAACAACTGAATGTAAACTTTAATGACAACTAAACAGTATAATCCTTTGAATTGGTGTGTTC
Organism: Haplosyllis anthogorgicola; assembly: GCA_038406195.1. NCBI lineage: Eukaryota > Metazoa > Annelida > Polychaeta > Phyllodocida > Syllidae > Haplosyllis > Haplosyllis anthogorgicola. The sequence continues at coordinate 18,782 of JBCAUI010530917.1, read as the reverse complement.
TTGCAGACAAAAATACACGGCCTATTTTCTTTCTAATTTCCAAAATGAATTTGTTCTTTTTTTCTTTTCCGATTTTTTCTTTTTTTTTTTTGCAAGAATGTACTTCAGTCAATTCATACTATTCTAAGTTGTCATTAAAATTGTATGACGATGGCACGGTACTTACATTAGCATTGGCATCATCGGTAAGTTCTTCTACGACTAGAGACGGAAACACTCCAATAGTTCCGTTAACCTCTCCTTCCCACCATCCATCATCTACACCGTTTTCATCCTGTAACGCAAGTGCTAATTTATTACACCAAAAATGTTTTTCAAGGAAATGTTATCGAACTTACATTACACTGCCCTCGATCTTTCTTGGAACTAAATATAGAAGTTTTTAATAGTTATTTAAAGTAGTCTTTTGTGAGGAAACTATCAATGAAAATATTATCCTTAAGACCCTAACAATCTTAAAGCACAAGCACATTCCTCTGTACTCTGGCACCACTTAACCCTACAAACTTACCAGCTCCTACAGCAGCAACAAAAAGAAATGAATATATTTAACTACGAGTTCTTACTTTTTCTTGTTCTTTCCAGTTTCAACGATGGCTATTCGTGAATGGATATGTTTGAATAAAATTAACATCAATTTACAGTGTAGAAAATATTTTACTGGCAGTCTTTACCTTTCTGAGAATTCGAATAACTTGTCCCTCGGTGAAAGAAAGCTCTTCAGACGATGTTGCATCATAATCATACAATGCTCTTGCCCACACTCCATCTGTTGTCTCAGTCAAAGGTAAACCACCAACACCTAAAACAATTACATTTGATACCCAGATAATCGCTTTTCTAAAATGCAACTGCATCTTCAAAAAATTCTGTAATGGTCGAGATCAATGCATTATATTTACCTTGAGGTACACTTGATACCGGTTGACCATTAACCATCTGCTGTATTTCATAATCTGTGGCTGAATACGCAGACACCCTTTCTGCTCCGGAACTGTTTGAGTGTATACTATCATAACCAGCACTCCCGGGCACATTACTGTATTGTGGCACGCTACTGTCATATCCTGCCGAGGGAGGTACACTACTGTCATACGCTGCACTGGTCGGTGTGGAACTATCTCCATACGATGTGCTGTCATATCTGTGCGAGAAAAACGTACATTTGACCGTTCCAGCATTTCAGATTACTCTCGTATAGTTTGAACGGATACACATGTGTACAATCTTGATACTATTTTTACTACTTATTTATCCGTAAAAATAAATAAATTACCCTGCACTATTTGGCACATCATGATCCACATTCATTTCGTTACTATCAACAGCACCATTTACAACCTGATCCAGGTTAATGTAATTTTCAGGTATAAATCCAGTTTTGCCAGATTCTGTCCTTGCCTGAAATTACCAATATAAATATTACTTGACAATTTTTGTAAGAAATGTGCAGTATGGTATTGACAGTGTGTACGTGAATCTACACCCATCAGTATAATTTAATTTTTTTACGTTTACTTTCATGGGAAGGGGTAATAATACTTTTGTAATAACACTTTGTACCAGTGACAAGATGCACTTACCCGGACCCATCCGTCACCATCTCCGTCTGCAATCAGTTCAATTAATTCTCCTTCTTTCAGTGACAATTCATCTGGATTACTTCCCTACAATGTACAAGTATTCCAATTATGTATGAGTATGTTGAACTCAGATTCTAAGCATGAAAAGCATTCAACACCTACTCACTCTCAATTACAATCCCTCTACTCAGCCATCAATAATTCTTTTTAAAATAAGATTCTTTTAAAATACAGCACAGGACATCACTTTATATTGATATAATGTTATACCTGGAAGTCGTAGAGTGCATAGCACTTGAAAGGATACACCCTCCCCGACGTGTAGCCAGAACTCTCCGCATCTTGGGCTGGGTGACTATCTATAAACGTCTCTGGATAATCGTCTTCATCCTCATAATTAACGTAAGTGCTGTCGTTTGGTTGGGACGTAGTTGAATTGACTTGGTTAGAATGTGCTTCCTCAGTAACACTGGCCGTCCGACTTTGCTGCAAAACAATGTAATTTCATCGAAAACATTTGCATTATCTGTTCAAGAAACGTTCAATATTCGAAGATATTTGTCTTGATACACCAGGTGTTTGTAATTTTTTATTTGTTTGATACGCTTATAAATTTATCAAGAATTTTCCCGAACAATATTACTGTGCTTGGTCCTAGATGTAAAATAGGCATTCTATGACGTATGATGATGTCATTTACCTTTTCCCCTTCGGTGCTACCACTCTTATGCGACATAACACTGCTACATCTGTTTCTTTCTTCTTCCTCCTCCTCTGCTATTTCTTGGGCGTTTGCTTGATTCAACCAATCATCGACTTCAACTGCATTGTAAAAATAAATGATTCGTGGTAAAGCATTCTTACAAAACTGACCTATTACAGTAAAACTCCTCATTTACGGCCACCCTTCTTTACGGCCACTCCTAGTTTACGGCCATGTTGGCTCCAAACATTTTCTTCAAAACTGTATAAAAACGCAGTCCTCCTTTACGGCCACTCCTAATATACGGACAAATTTAATGGGCAAAATGGGTGGCCGTAAAGGAGGAGTTTTACTGTATATTTATTATATAATTATTTGATGTTTGTTTGCAACCGTGCCAAAAACTGTCTAGATTTTTTAAGTTTACTTACCATGTCCAAGTCTAAGTGCCTCTATTCGAGCTTCAGCCTTACACTTTCCTGTCTCTGCTTTTCGGATATTTTGTCTGTATTCCTCTAACTTGGCTTCTGGATCAACAGGACTGGATGCACCGTCTTTACCGTCTTTCTTTTCGTCTTTCAAATCTAATTCTGATATCTAGAAATGTTTGTTTCAATGTAATATTTGACCACACAACAGAACTGAATGCCACAAAGCATTCCAACAATGACAGTTGAAGATTAACTCATTAAATGATTATCTCATTCTATTATTCTCATTCTAGAATACGGTTAGTCATGTTCAAAAATCTGTCAACCGAGATTTTCATAAATCCCAACGAGTTCTCTGGAAAGTTATGTATAATATATGGAATAAGGGCAAATTATTAATAAACTCATGTAAAAAGGTTATATAAAAATAAGGATTGAGTTTTGTATATATTTATTCGCACTTTCCTACATTTACTGTCCTGCATTTACTGTCCACTACAAATGAACCATTTTATATCTTAAGTCTTGTCGTAGAAAAAGTTACTCACTTTTTTCCCAGAGCTTATCTGTTCTTCTAGTAGCCCAAGCTTTTTGGTATTCACCCGTATTGCACGGTTTTCCTTGGCAATCCTAGTGGCCCACATTTTAGCTTCTTTGTCTAATTCCTGACTGGCGCCATGTTCACCACTAACAGTGGTTACCTGTCAATAACAATAAATTATGAACACTCTGGTTTGTAGTTGTACAAAAGTATCACGGCTCTGTTAATTTATTGGAACAGCCAACAGCCAAATTGTTTGTAAGGAGTACATAACACAAAGTGTCTTTTGAAATATGCAATGGTGTCAGTGTACCTGATCATCATCTTGAGGTTCGAACTGGTATTGTAAGAGGTCCGTAAACACATGGTTCTCATGTAGGAAGACCTGTAAGTTGTACTCGCGGCTGATCTACAAATAAAATTCCAAAAGTGCATCTGTCTCAGATTTCTTCGTATTTTTTAACGTACTTTTTAACTGATACCAACTTTTTGCTACATTAATTTTGTAAGTCTACTCACAAGTGCAGCATCTGACATAATTTTCGTGAAGCATTCCTGTGTAAGTCCGCAACACTCCAACTCTGTGCGCGCCATTAGAATAAAGAATTCTCGTAACTCGTCATACATCTCACCATCAAGCACCTGGATACAAAAATAAAAACAGTGACTATCTGCTCTGCTTTCTTTTCCTTTTGTTTTTTTTACACCTACAATTTCAACAAAATTAACTCAAAAAATTCATGCAGCATGCCTCAGTATGTTCAGTCCATTTATGTAATGGATGGTAACAAAAGAAGTGCATGAAATTACGCTGAATTACGTGTATTTGTTGCAAAGCATATGTACGTAGTGTGTGGGGAAACAGGACCAGTGCTCATTAAGGTACATTCTGGAATGATCATTACAAATTCACAATCAATCAAAAGTTCCTTAACCGTTCTTATGCTGCTTATCATACGCAGTATTTTAACCAAAGGCAAATTTATACGCATGCATGTTAACCCGGATATGAACACAAATATTGGCACTGTGCTTTCTTATGAATTGACTATCACCAAACTAATAATTACGACATTATTTACGATAGTATTTAGTAACAATTATTGGGGACAGAACATTAGTCTTACAAGTAGAAGTGGACACATTCATTCATGTATTGTCATCTTAGTGGTGTGTTAGTGCAAGGAATTTTAGTTGTTTAATCCTACGGATGCTCACGACATTACAATAAATATTTTCAAAATATTTTCAACATGAAACTAATTGGGAGACTGAGAGATACGTTAAGTAGTGTAAAAGAAGAAGTACATGTATTTAGTTCACTCGATCTCAAAATAGTTTATCCCTTAAACTACACAACACCATAAATAATTCTTGTTAATTTTTCGCAATCAGATTGGAACGTTCCACAAGGCGAGTTCTACTTATTTCTTGGTATCTGCGATATCAAGCTATTATTAGTGCGAAGCAACATTCAAAAATATATGTTTCAATGATTTGAATGATTAATAATTAACTGGGACACATTCCTATCCTATGTTTAAGCTAGAACCATACAGAGTCATTTACCAAACAAAATACAGAATTGCATACCTTGGTTTCCATCTAATAAATCCAGTTTAAAATAAACGACAGAAAAGAGTAAGAGACTAATATTCTAAGTTTAAAAGAAGTTTATAAAATCATAAACTGAAATCACTTTAAATGAATATTTGCCCAAATTACCGGACCCAGGCTCATTGACCAATAAATATGTAATGACGGAAAATTAGGTCATGCAGACCTGATTATTTTTTCGGTCTCATAAAAGTAGGAGCACCCTCGAGACCATGATTTTCAAATGCATAAAGTGCCTTTACAATATTTGTTGGCATACGGAGATAAAAAAAAATTGGGTAAAACCCATAAAATTGGAAGTACACGTGTATTAGAAATCAATCTAACGTCCTGCACGCCAGTACACCATGCTTGCAGCACCAGTGATAACCGTATCATAACCTCCGTTAATAGTGCTTAACTGGCTTTAAACAAGATGATAAAAATAATCACCGACAGATAACACTCGACGGCAGAAAACACTTTTTTTAGGCTTCATGGCTATTACTGATCTGCACTAAATAATAGACAACAAAATCTTCTAAAAATGTTTACGAATGCTTTAACGCAGAATATCAAACAATAAACTACAATACTACAAAATATACATGTAATTAACCTGTCCTGAGGTTTCGCAACCCTCGTTGTAGGGTTGAATACGAACAAGTTTATAACTGAAATAAAAACTACAGATGCAAAATTAAATCACCTGTAAAAGTTCAGGCAGATCTATGTTGAAATAGCGATTCTGATGAGCGTTGGCTGCTGCCATGTTGAGCAGATACTCGTTGCGAGACAACGTCGACTTGATCTCACATTCTTCACGTTTTGTGCTCAGCTGCAGAAATTACAGAAATATAATTAGTACGTCTGGATTACATTACCCAGGATCTAGCGCCATGGACTGTGTTAATGTCGATACATAAAAAGGCAAACATTTCACATAAATAAGCGATCAAGTCTTGTTTTGTTACCTTTTCATGGTTTTTCTTCAATGATGACATCGATGTAAAAAGACCCGTTGATTTTTTCTTTATTCTGAAATAAGACTGTTCTTTGTAACCTTCAAATTCATAAAATTGCGTGTCCTCGAGGCAACACGTCAGGAAGTAAGAAATTATTGACGAGCAGTGCTATGTAGTGTGGACATATTTCAAGCTGTAGTTGCATTTTTGTAACTTGGAGCTGATGAAGTTAATCTTGTGCTTAAATAATATTAAATTTGATAGCAATATAATTTACTTTTTCTCTATGACCTCCGCTTTGGTCCGGGAATCATGCGACAGATGCTCCTCTTCACCGTACACCTTATGAGACTTCACCATTTCCGCGACTGTCGTTGCTACTTCCTTCTGTATGGTGTTGGCCAAGTCCATCACCTACAAAACACACAAAACACATATGTTATTCGTTTAGCAATCCAACACAATATGTTTCGATTAGTTTAATTAATTTAGATTTTTGTTATCAACTTCTCATGCTGAAACTGCGTGTATCTTGACAGACAAAAACGCAGTACGATTTCAACATTGTCAACTTAATCATGGTACTACTTCACTCCACGGTATCAACTCAACATTTTACTCAATACATTTAATCTTTTCCATTTCAAATGAAACTTTGAAGTGATTGTGATCTCATGCCTCGGTGTATTAGTTCAAACCCAGTCTCTGTCAAATATTTATTTTCAACTTCTTTCATCCAAGGACGAAAATCAATATCACAGTAGATCATATTCCTTGTTGAAATGAAGAGTTATTACGTTTCAACAACTCTTTGACTCTCTGAATGTAGAATGTTTCCGCGTTTGCAGAGCTTAATTAAATCAAGAAAATTATAATCTCGAACGCAATATTTTCATTCAAACAAAAATGGAAATTGTACATACGTTCATGAGTCTATGTTTCGCTTACACGATCTTAATTTAAATAAATTGGTCCATTAGTCCAGTGTTTTAGTGTTCGTATTGATTTTACAAGCATTTAATTTCATCCCTTAACGTAAGTAAAATAGAGACCATTTATTTTACAACTATCTGCTGTCAGAAAGTATGCAGCAGAATTATTACCTTTTTGGCAGTTTGTTTTTTGGCTGTGCATAACGGTTTAGCTGATTCAGAGATGTCCTGTAGATATGTTTCTGCACCAATAAGACGTTGCTGTCCCACTCGATTTGTCTCATCTAATACTGTCTTCCATACTGTCATTATTGTTCTGAAAAGATATGAGAACATTGTTAAAACCGACCTATGTTTCAAAACCCCCATGTTAATTCACACAGAGTTCTGCAATAAAGATAATGGAATGAATGAATGCGAAATAAAGCTAAACAGACAAGAATAAATTGATTTTGGTCTTTGACATTGAGTTTCCCTCACATTAAAGGGAGTTGCACAAGGCATTCCTTCTTTCACTTATTTGAAATGGTTTTCTCTAGCGGTGTAAAAGTATCTGTTTTCTCTACGGAATTGATGACACCAAAAAATGTTAATGAAACTACCATACAATGAACTTCACACGTTGATTAAACCAAAAGTGCTACACACGAAATACTAAAAATTGAAATTGTCTATTGTTTGACATTTATAAATGATAATTCTAAAGAAGAAAACACCCAAGTGGAAAATACGTAAATGCTGTAATTAGGCAAACGGAATTTTATGTTAGGTTATAATTTAGTTTTGCATAGTTATAATAAAAACACGTATATGTCAATACTGATGACGTACCTGCCAGGTGCTCGTCTGCGTGGGAGGTGGTGACAAGACATAACAGCTCATAAGCTTTATTATCAAAGTTCTCTTAGTAACATAAAGCCTAATGGGTATTATTTTTAGCTTTGCATACGTTATCACAATGTACTTATGCCACTTCCTTTTCAATACATCTTTAACTTTATTTCAAATACCATCTACATTTGTGGCAGATTTATTCTGTCAAGTAAACTGAAACCTATAGTTTATTTCTGGTAATGCATTCACCAAATAATACTGAGGATCCAATTCTCCCTCTTATGGATTTACTCAAACCCCGTAAACATATGAAGGAAGGAAAGGAACATAAATATCCAACATAACCAACAATTGTATTCAAAGTTAAGTCCTTTAAAACATCTCACAAAGAAATCTTTCCGAGGAACTGGGGAGGACATTGAAGGCATTTCCATATTGAATAGTTCTGGGAATGAGAATTGGAGGAAGGGACCACTTTACCAAGCCAACTCTTAATCATTTGTCTCTCCAAGATCGGTACCTTCCTTTTAAAACATATATTATGACATCAATATTTGAAAAGTTAAAGTGGGTTTAAAGGACCTAGTTAGTTTCAAAGTAACCACCACTTTCCGTTTGCGTTCACAGCGAACTTAACCGAACGACCACTCCTAAACTTTCGCCACTCAATTAATCAAAATAAGCCAAAACGCCACAGAATCTAAATTATGATCTTTCTCCAGCTATTTTTGGTGATATTATTTGGTGGTCGTAAAGGGTAACGTTTGCTGTGAATGATTATTTGTTTACAGTGGGCAGTCTCCGAATTCATCACAATCGCATTCGAATTCATCTTCGCTGTAATCCGAGTAATTTCCTGGGTCGCAACTTGTAGAGGATTACAAACATGATTAAACGAGAGCCAATCTCAGTATGTATATAATCCTGTATAATTGTTATTGCAACTGGAAAAAGTCGTTTCAAATCATCTTGTACATGTACACGCGTTATTTTCGGATAAATCATAACCTTTGAAATAAACACACCGTACCACGCATCAAGATATCGGTAGATAATTACATTATTAATACACCTACACTGATACAGGAATGTCTCACGAGGAGACTTATACGGTACATAAGTACTTAACACTCGTTACTGATATCAAAGTACATAGTTGTTTCTTTTTTTTTCAAATTGTTAAAAGTGAGATCATCAATAAAAGAAACCTTTTTTGCAAACTACCCCAGTGAATTTAATTAAATTCTCAGTCTGTTTACAGGTGCATATTGTTAAGAAGAAGCGAGCATTTTCTTGTGTTAGGTCATGCTAAAACGTACTGGTTTCGAAGAAGATATATCCTTTTGTTTTTAATCTTCAATCATTCATCAAGGCCTCATGCATGTTTCCAAATGAGTACCATTAATACTTACTTGTGTTCCTTGCCATCTTGACTGGGTAATTCAGGTGCGTTGGGAAAATGTCTCCTCGATAAATACTGCTGTGATAGTTTGATTAGTGCCTAGAAATAGAAACAATGAAAGACACATAATATTGTGAAACGAAAGCACAACTTCTGGTACATTTTGTGGACTGACGAAGGTGTTATTATCAACATTGGTTTAAGCTGACTTAATTTGCAGCAATTACTTCGAAATTTATTTTGTTCAGGCAATTCTATGCGATTTAACGTCGCGGCATCTCATTAAATTGACAAAAGAACACAAAGTGATCTCGAAAAATAATTAAAAGGAAATGCCGCTAGGCCTCCTCCTGTGGGCATAAGGAGATCCATCCCTAATTTAGAAGTGTGTAAAAATGCTACAGCCTTATCACGATGGCAACCCACTAACACCATTAATCTTTCTATCGATTTAGGATATCTCATCTTTTAGAATGGCCCTAGGAGAAATGTATCGGAGGTAGAGGCTAAAGCACACGCGATAGGTAATACATTGTTGTGGAATCAAGGAGCAAAGCCGGTGGATACGGTGGCTGCAGGAGCGGATGGATTGATACTGGATCTGTATACATGCAACTAAATCCAGTTCTCTATGTAATCATCACACAGCTACTCAATCAACAAATAACACTGTGGCTCTAATGGAACGTTCAATACGAAATTACTTCCCTTTTCTACAACATGTAACCGTCCCGTTAGCTGAACGTAGCATGCACAATCCGTAGCACAATCTATCGTACTATGGGATGATAACGCTTGACTGTAAATGTATTTCTAATTCCATGTGTACTATTTATTTATCATTGAAGATAAATTTAAAACTTTGTGATCACTGAAAATACCAAAGGGCGTCTTTGATACACGTGGGCCACGGAATGATAAATGCGGTGAATACCAAAGGAAAACAGTTAGCATCTTAATCATAATTAGAGCAGGGACCTGTGACAAGAGGATGGTGGGTCCCAAATCAATTGCTCATCTTGGAAAGTACTTCTTTTCACTCGGCAATCGATTCAATCATTCCAAAAGCACGACAATCTCTGCCTGGACAAAGCATAATGTGAATGATACACAATGATACTAATTCCATAATCTTTTTTGGATTTCCCTGATCTAATGCTGGCTGAGACCAACCAATAACTCTGATGCTGCAATTGAAAGTGAATAACGTTGATCTAAAATCACTACAACGGTATTTAGCTACTAGGATCACCTGAGCAAATATTCTGTCAGATCCGAAGTTATTCATTTCAAAGTCTACAATCTCAATCTGATCTGATACAGGGATTACATGATTGCAAAAAGAGGCGTTTAAAAATACTGTTGGCTAAATACCAAAGCTAGAATTTGCGGATCTAACCCTATTATGCAATATTTGTTAAACTGCTTCGTTAGAACAGGCACAACATGTACTTAACATTTAGCTGTCCGATAGATTATTTAGTTAAATGCAATCATCGCAAATCCAGATGCGCTGATATCTCGGGTATCGCAACTGTCAGTTCAAGCTATGTTGATACTAAATATTCTGGAACCTTCTCACCAGTATCATAACGTTTCATTCAGATCTGTGCGTGTGAAAAGAGCACACCACGAAAACGTCAGTCGTTTCTGAATTAACTATCCCCGATGTATTTTCATTAAAAACGTTATCTTAATGATTTTATAAAAAAAAACTGAATCAACAAGTTGTTTGTTTCCAGAAGGGTTTATCCCAAAGTACTCTTTATTTCCAACACATTATATTTACCAACAATTTAGACACTCGACGTCAGATCGATCAAGTCAACAAATGTTCACAACACACTGTGTAAAGACTTATCAAGAGAGAAATCTCTTAGTATGGATCTACTTTTTTTCATTCATCTTCAATTAACTTGCAACAGAAGACTTCCTTTCAGTCTCTTTGTTTCTGATATTCAAGAAAAAATACATATTCTTTGAATTTCTTTCCGTACTTAGACGACTGCTTCTGTTATTCGCTTACTAGGAAGGCGTTTACCACCAAGATGGTGTTACCGTCTAAGTGGTTCTACAGTGATATCTATTACAAGTCAAGAAGCCGACTGGTAGATGTATCAAATCAATTCAGGTGTACGTAATGGCTGCGGTAATCATTTTACCAGAATCTTGAAAAGGGAAACATCTTTAACACGCTGAAGAGAAACTTTTTACTATTGATAACACTTTTTACTTCTCTTCATCTGTAGAGTTAACAGTAAAACTCCCTTTTATCGAAAGTGATCGTTTTATATTGAGTGCAGTTAAAGATGTAATTTTGGAGGTAATTGTGAATCAGCTGCGCTTTCTGATATTGAAGCGGGTTTTTTTTGCGTATCAGTTGTGGATCCTGAGTCGGTGGGGAGTGATTTGTTGAAAGGCAACATTTCATTTAGAAAGGTATAATAATTCGAAAGAAACTCTGTGTCCATTTAACCCTGTGCGTATTCCCTATGTGTGAACCATTTATGATTGCTATTCACTGCATGTAATACAACAGCTCTATTTAATTAAAAGTTGTCCCCACAGAAAAACGTAAACAGGTAATAAAACTGCACAAACCTATTAGATTATCATTGTGTATGATACCCCACCCATTTCCTTATCAACAAGCTACAACACACAGATTTATCCTGATCTTTTGCATAGAACAGATCTGCACAGTAAAAGCACCGACAGAACCCTTTTGCATTGAATGTATCAATGTATTAGATTTCTACCACCATCATGAGTAATACTCAAACACTCCACAGAATGCTACAGTTTGATAGCACTTCACAGTTCTTATCCTAATCTACTAAATGGGATTTTCACTGAACACTTTTGTCAAAGTGGTTTTAATTTTTCCCAAACAGACAATGGGCATTCTCACATGAAATCCTGCTGTACTACAAGTAGTTGTAAATTCCTGGTTGAATATGGGTTGTTGAACGTGCAGATCATAGTGATTTATTAATGAGGATATCTTGCTTTATATGTGTCACAGTCCCAATTATTTTATTTTACCGTATTCCCTCTAAATATAGCACCCCCTCTAATTATGGCACCCCCTTCCTTTGGAGCAAAAATTTAATTTAACGATTTAGTATTAAAATGCCACAAGTATGCTTAAATCGTTTTTAATGACTTATTACATTATAATGTTAGTTCTGTAATAAATGATGCTACATTGGTACACAGGGATATAAACCTAAATTTTTTATTTCGGCACCCACTCAAAAATTGGTCTTAGCACCCGGTGCCATAATTAGAGGGAATATGGTATTTATTTTTTAATTTTTTTTTTTTACAAACTGCCTGGCTTGTTCTTCGCTAATGTGTAAACTTTACAATGGATCTGGCCTGCCTGATCAATGATCTCACCATTGCCCTTCGTTTTTGAAACCCATTGTTTCAGAAGGCCCAGAGACATCATGCTGAATATTTTATTTCCAATACTACCAACTCCCAACTCGCGTCATTTTAAACGCAGTAAGTGAACGTGATGTTTTTCCTTCGCACTCCACACAAAATATCGCAATGGGACTTGCTGGATCTTAATTCAATCAGTTGCTACAAAAACTGTCTCCGGTAAAGCATTTTGTAAGACAGCTGCTGGCTGTGTTTATCTATCGTTTTGACCTTTTAAGGGACTCATCTTCATTACGTTCACGACGCTCCAAGAACAGAAGGACCCCAAATATCTCTACAAATGTACATGTTGATTCTATAAACATGTTGATTCTATAAATATCTGAATTTGTATTTTTCCGTACGTTTTTTTGGAATAAAATATGCATACTGTTGAGCAGTTCAACAAAGACAACGAGAGGAATTACCCGGGAAAGCCGGGTAAATAGTCTATCACGTGGCTTATCTGCACCTGAACTCACTTGGGGGGGGGGGTCCATCCCCAACACCTCGTCCTCATCTGGGGGGCTCCATCCCCAACACCTCATCCTCACCTTGGGGGGGGGCGGTCCATCCCCAACACCTCGTCCTCACCTGGGGGGGTCCATCCCCAACAACTCGTCCTCACTTTGGGGGGCCATTCCCACACCTCATCCTCACCTGGGGGGGTCCATCCCCAACACCTCGTCCTCACTTTTTGACTTCATAGCGAAACCACCGCGTGATAGACTAATAAATGTTACTTGTAAATGTTATTTACACATGTATCACATGCACATGACGCATTTCTTTCTCCAGCTAAACAAAACCAAGATTAAATTTAGTTGTGTTTCCTCAACCAACGCTTCTATGTGCATGAACGTTTCTGCTTAATCACAAGCTCCTTTTACTTGGTAAATTTATCTGTCTCCTGCTCGAGTTTGAAGAATTTATGATTTCTCTATTTAGACCCAGTTATCGAAACAGCCCAATCCTTTTGCATTAGCCATAATTGAGAATTGTTTGGTATTCCAATAGCCTTGAACTCACATACACTTTACCTGAAGCACTGTAGCCCAGGAAATGTATTTATAACAGATACATGAAAGTCAGTCAACAAAATATAATTATACCATGATGAACGGTCCATCTGCCAGAAAATGCAAAACAAAAATACTACGGTTATTTACTACTAACATGTTTAAGTCATGGCGTTCTAATTGACTAATTTGGCGCATATGTCTACACACGGTATCTTCAACAGATGAAAAACCCCCGAGTCCTCATAAGGAGAGGTCACTGCTTTTCACAGATATTACAGTTTTGGCGGACTCTTCCACCGTTCGACTTACATATATATGCATTCGCTTTTTTGAAAGCCGATTGGGGAAACTGCAACAATAGTATGCATTATTCTGCATTCATTACTGCCCGCGTAGCGGCAGCAGTAATGTTTTCAGTCGTGTCTCATCCCACTTACTGACCTTTCATGTTGTCTGTCTGTCTGGGCTCTAACTATTGAAAGCTTAAACATAATGATTTGATTTTTTGCATGCTGATACATAATTGGAATATCTAGGCCAAGTTTGAATTTCAAGGTTAATGTGACATGTTCAAGGTCACAAGAGTGAAAAATTAAATTTTAGTCTTTCTTCAAAAGCTTCCAACTGATCTGAAATGGGATCTTCAATTTGGGTATGCAGGTATAGATGAATACCATATTTTGAATGTGGTATGGCTTTCAAGGGCTTAAACTATGGAATGTCATAGTCAAAATTAATGTTTTCTGATTAATTTTGTACCAAGCTGTCACTTCTAAACTATACTACACGGGGAGCTGAATTTTAGACATTTGGTAGTTTAACATAAGCTATAATCAATATCTAAGTACTAAGTGTACAAGGTCAAGGTCAAGGTCACAAGTGAGCAAAAATGTTTTTCAGACTTTTGTATGTATTTAGAAATTACAGCATATTACAATTTTCATTTTGAGCATGACAATAGCTGAGTATGTAAGTTATGGTATGCTTTGAGTATTTTTTCCTGAAACTGTAAAATATGCTTGAAAGACAGAAAATTGCTTCTTTTTCTTTGAATGGCTACTGTTTTGAGGTGGAATATGGCAAAAAGATAAGTCAAGATCATTTGAAGGTCAAGGTCATTTAAAGGTTAAATCTCTATTTTGTTCATAATTTTCCATGTTTTAACATTCATGGCATTTTAATGACTAAAACGTGAGGCGGGCAGTGGGACTTCGACTGAAAGGCATTCTTGTTACTCGATTAATTTTACTCCAAGCTATTTTACATGTATACCACCATTTATCATTTATTGATGTTATCACTGCAGAGGAGTAATTTTAACCGAGATCAGCTGTACATCTCTATTTATATGGACATAAAGCAGCGCGACTTACAGTCAATGTACACTTGTTTCTCATGAAATCTATAATCAATCAATATATTGACAATATCCATATTTAGAAATGTATAATAAAAAATTCCCCTGCATCTTCATTATACATAACTATGGCCTTTCCTCTGGCAGACCTGTCTACGTTATCACAAGTTGATTTAACATCATACCCAAGGGAAAATGAACACGTCAGAATAATTTCACGTGAAATTTATTCAATGCTCTCGACTACATTGCTCTTGCATGGCACTCTCAACCTGGAAATTTCCATCGTGAAAGCTTCACACTGAGAGCTATTGATCATGTTATTCTCTAAATAAACTGGTGTTTATTGATTTTAAATGAACTTATTTGTTGCTTCTTCAATTTAAAAACTAAACAAAGTATTAATATGTTAGTTTTCTTTTGATATTTTATTGAGCTTTTGGGATGTTCCTTAAACGTTCATCGACTTATTGAAAGTTAGCTCAACTTCTTAACTTCTTAACTTTTGCAAATTTGTATGAACATATGAGACTAACCAAATAAACGTTATTATACACAGGCTATTTCAGAAACGACACAACGGTAGGACCATGAGGCAATTGAGCATAATATCCAGAATAATTTAACATATCGTGGAACGTTGTAGCAGTGAATTTCAAGGCTCTAAATATGACACATATCTGGTCAGAAACCATGTATGGTCACAGCTGATCAATACACACGAAGTGCGATCCTGTCTATCCATACATGGTGCAAGTCTCCATTCTGACCAAATCGCAGATAACCTTGGAACATCATTGACTGTAAATAAGAAGTTTTGTAGACTTCCTCAGTCTTTTCAATATTCTCACAGTTTCCACTCAAAAAGAAAAGGGGAATCGACTTGTTTTTTGCTAACAAGCATTTTCAGATGCTGTTGCATCACTGTTGATGTGTTATTTTACCATGGGTAAACGAGAGATTGAAACTGTACGAATTTCTTTCTCTCCTTTAGTGAAGGCTTTACTTTCTTTTTGTTGAAGAAGTATCGCGCAACTTCTTGGCGTCTTGGATCCCGACTAGCACAATTTCAAGCGAGTATATTCTGCGGTTTTGTGTGCTTTCCAGAATTGATATTTCTCTCCCCATCGGAATCTTCTCCAGATGAAGTAATCCAGGGCAATGGGAAGAAATTAAGTATACTTGGTTATTGCAGGCTGCGGTGAAGAAACATGCTTGTTGCTTTACTCACTGTTAACTTCACGCTGCTGTTAAGACCCTTCTTTACCACGTAAGGATCAAAGTAACCAAACGCCCGCAGCTTTTCCATCTTGTTGACGGATTTGTTTCATCACCTAAGAGTTTATTTATCATAAGGAAAATGGGAACCCAGAACATCTTTACGAACTTGTCGAGGGCAACAACAAAGAATTCTTCATTGCGATGTTTGGGTTACGGTGCAGTGTTGCCTGTTGGCAATCTGTCTTGTTTGGGTGCCTGATGCAAGTGCACACTTAAAAGCCACTATGCATCATCTTTTATCTACCCCAAGGCGAAAAATTTCATGTTCATGCTAATACGTATGGAGAGCTACAAGTAAATATGTGCAAAACGCTCTCAGGTTATTTTCATAACAAGAACATACAACAATAATGTAAACCCGAAGAACCATAATGCCACATGCACGTACAGAGCTCATTTGTTTTCATAGTCGGAAGGCTTTCAACAGCAATACCAAATATGGCTGTTATGTGGACTGATGGACTTCTTTCAGGTCAGCTATGCTATTACAAAGGACTTTTTAGCCTTCAAGTATATATTACGATGAAAACCTTCTGGTGGGCAGCGCCTGCATGTATCCCCTGGACAAAGACCATTAAAGCTTGATAAAGCTAGAGGGATGAAAGTCTATACATAAATGTGAATCAGTATCGGGAACGGCATTTTAGACCAGAGGTTATTACGGTTGCCAGCTGCCATTACTTCTACATCATTAATTTCTTCTTGCCCAATAAGACTTTGGCAAATACTGCAGATCACAACTGCCACTCTTCCTGCAGAATTCTGCAGGTGATGGACAATTGTTTCCTTACGGATAGAATTCCTACTGTTAGATTTATATCTCTCATTATTACACCGCTTGCATGCGTGTGTTCGTTACTGTTTGTTTGTAGTAAATCTCAGGTAACGGTTTATTCCCGACAAACACATTCACTATTTCTAGGCACCAAGAATTTACTCGGTATTTTAGCATAAAAAAGGCAGCCTTCTTAGTTTTCAGTTGAGATTGGTAAAGAAGTGTTTCCACAGGTTACTGACCGACACCAGTTTCAATAGTTTTAACTCCATGAATAGAACTGAAGTTCATTGGATCCTTTCCCATGTTTCTAGATTTAGTACACTTTTTGACAGAAGAGTGAATGACATAAGTGTATGCGTTATCCTTAACTTAATGACAATACAACATATTGTGAGGTCTTAAACCAAGTTATCTTTCCCTGAATCCTCAGCAAATATTGTCTGTGATACTAAGTCAACAACATTCGCGTATTCTCTTTCGCTTGGGCATGTTGTCCTCTGCAACGTGAAATAATAAGGCGTTTAAAATATGTAGACTTTTAAGAACTAGTCTTGCCTGAAACGTCAAATTTCTAAAAAGCTCACGAGGAATTTTCCTGGTCGTACGCAACAAACGGAAACGCTTTATCTTGTTTTCGCACCTTCAGTATTCACATTCATAGTCATTTTAAATATCTTACGAGATTCCATTCTAAGAATACAAAATAATATGAGTTGCCTTGTAAAAACCGCCTTAGTTTAGAGAGTACTTCTAAATAAGTGAACTTATCTACACGTGCATGTATTTGTGCTAATTTAATCAACTAAAATGTTTATTCCTTTAATTTGCACCAAAGCATCAATGAATACGATGACAGTTTTACTGCAATCGTGACTGCCTAACAACCCATACCATAATTTGCAGAAACTTCACAATACAATGAGGAGAAATTACTATCGATTTTGCAATTCTCATATCAACGAGTGTGTCCCAGATTTTATCCAATTTAACGATTATTATTAAATTATTACAATACAATAATGACTTTACATAATATACACCGTTTGGCATCTGCATCAAGAACGGTGTCCTTCAAGTGTTGGCCCTGATGTTTCTCCCTTCAAGGTTAATATTTGTATCATTCCTCCATAAACAAACAATATCAATTCATTTGCTCAGTCTCTAACAAGGCGCACTAGAGTCTAAGGGGACCCTGTGTTCTTGAAAAGGCATCAGACATCAAATTAACTATAACAGAGTGGACCTTTGTTGGTTGAATCATTTTTTGTTAACCACAGTATATCCAAAAATATGACGTTTCACAACTGGAGAATTAGCGGCAAATAACATACCTGTGCATACTCTTTCTCAATTGTTGCTCGTTTCTGGCTAAATGCTCTGCAAAAAAGGAAAAGACAAATAATTAAATTGGGGCATCAAAATATCCCGAGTCAAAATTGGTTACAAAATGTAACCTAATTATGGCAGCAATTGTAATCGCTTGAAAGGTGTTGGGTTTAAAGTAGGTATTTTATGGGAATTCTGACAACTCTTCTGCACCAAAGAATGCACAAACATACATGTATGCATAATTACACATGCATACAGATGCATTGTTCACGTTTGAGATCCCGTCACACTTTTAAATCAGAAACAGTTAAGGGGGACTGAAAATATCACTGGAAAATATTGCCAAAAAATGCCTAACTTAACCTTACGGATCAAAATAAATCCAAAATCCGTTATTAATTTTAATGCCTGCAGTAATTATTACAAGTATCTACATGTTTGTTCGACGGACAACAGCAAATGAAATGCACAAATTTGGATGAATGTAATACAGCAAGTCCACTGCTGAACAGCGACACTTAATTAAGCCGGGCCCGTAGGGACCCAGCTTAGACACACGGACGAAGATTGCAGGCAGTTTGGTTTGTATCTCGGGAACA